>JAQPPZ010013709.1:0-81260 GCA_028583015.1 Wollemia nobilis
TTAAATAATGCTCCAAAGGTATGCCAAAGAAGTGTTAGATAAAGAGCCCATGCATAAGGAGGAAGTGACACTTGTCACTTGAAAAGAAATCCTAACATTCCCTACATGAGCACCCATATTTCACATGTTTGAGCAAAGGAACATTACTAGAAAGAAATATGGTACATTAGAACAAGGGAGACACTTGTATTCAAAGGAAATAAGTGCTCCTCCAAGGTTGTAATGCCCATACGTTACCTATAGGTGGTTTCAAGAATCTTTATTCCCTCCAAGCACTCAAGAAGTAACTGGTGTGACACTTGTCACATAACACAAGAACCCTCTTCTATTAAAAGGTGCCAAAGACCAAGGAAGTCTACATATTCCATATTCTAGCATTTACTCATAGCACAAGCTGAATTACAACATGGAAGAAAGGTGAAAGAGCATTAAAATATCTGGTCAAGGAGGTCAAAGAAGTCCAACATTGAAGCCAAGGGAAAATCAACGTACACCATCCTCCATAAGCGCTCAAGGGAAAGGCATTAAAGTGGACTATCATATACATCTAAAATCTACAACAAATACATAGAGAATACAACATCAAAGGTAAGGTCTCTACTTTATTAAATTTTCTTTCATTAATAGGGAGTTATAAGGTATAACATTAGGTTGAAACACTAAAGGAAATCAATCATATTTGAAAGCAATATAAAAGGGAGAAACACATATCAAATAGCCTAATATTTGCAATATTATAACATAGGACAAATAAGGAAATCTACTTGGAAATTAGAATTTCTATTATTGCAAATTTCATTGTTTTCTAATATTCCATATTAGGGAGTTATAAGGGATACTGCATCAAAGTAGGTAATTGGAATTTAGAAACACTAATATCAAATTATTAAAGGCTATAAAAGGAGGTTTATTAAATAAAATAAAGAGTTGGAAATTAATTGGTATACTTGTCTCAAAACACATTAAAAGGACAAAAGGAATCCAACTATTAAAACCTCATCAAATTAGAAAGTGCTTCAAGTTCAATAGGAGTAATAAAGTGTTAAAGAAGTTAAATTTTTCTATTCACAAAAATTTACAAAATCAACCCAAAATTTAATAGCATTCATCAAAAGATTATCAAGTACTCAATCCATTTGGGAGTCATAAGGTTTCTATAAAATCTAGAATTTCACCAAGGTATCATAAAATCTAGACCACAAGGATCATCATGGCATCAAACAAATTATTTCTTGCAAAATCCCAGTTACTCAAAATACCAAACTAATTCTCCTAGAAAAATAAGGTAAAAGCAATCCTAGTATATAAAAAACTTTGGGAGATAACTCAAGGAATAAAAAAAGACCAATCACAAATGATACTGAAATTCAAAAATTTGATGAAAATATAATGATAATAACCTTTGTCGTCACTGATGAAATACAACCTTATATCAGTTCAACAAAGACATCTACAGAAGCATGGAAAAGCTTAGAAAAATATATTTTAAGGAAAAAATAAATCCACCATCCTTCATCTTCAAACTCAACTACATTCTCTAAAAATGAATAGTGGTGAAAGCATAGAGCTATTCCTAAGGAAAGTAGAAGATATTAAAGGGAAATTATTAACCTTAGGAGAAGGGATCAAAGACAGACTTCTTACTCAAGTAACCATGATAGCACTTCCAGATACCTACAAATATTTGGTTTAAAAGTTCTAAGTAAAGATACTTCTTTTGATGATCTAATCAATATTCTTTAGGAGTATGAAGTGGAAAACACAATTAAAGATGAAATGAATAACACTATATTAGCATCAAAATAAAATCCATAGGGAAATATTTCTTCATCATAAAAAGGACGAAGACCATGGTATAACAAGTATTGTCAAATATGCAAAAGAAAAGGCCATAACACTAACTATTGCATATTCAATCCAAAGAATCATAATCAAGAAAATTAGATGAACAATGGGAGCACATTTCAATCAATGCAATATCAAATTAATCCTCATCAACAACAAGTTCAATTTCAAACCAATTATCCTCAACTGGAGTATCGAAATAGGAATCAGAAAGGACATCTAGATCAGAGGATAGAAGAAATTGAATAATTAGAAGAACCTGCAGATGGTTATGAAGTCAAAGCCCTTTCAAAAAGAACAACATGTTATGAAGACACTAATTACTTGCTTGAATAGGTTACAAAAAATATAGAAGAAGAATACAATGTCCAAGATAAAGAAGAAGATCCATATTGAAGATTGAAATATTCAATACCCAAATAATGTAATACAAGGGGTGTTAGAGTAAGAGTATATTACATCATTTGGGTCATGTAAATGTACCACCTTAGGTACATAGTTAGGATATGATATTACTTTAGAAGAAATTTATCTAGTTACTTCAAGCAATGTAATAAATGCACAAGTGACAATGTGCAAGTTGTAATGTGCAAGGTGTCCCATTGTATAGCTAGATAGAGTATTGGTCAAGGAATTTATCTTCCTATATAAAGGGCCTCATAGTAGTAGATTACAATCATCTTCATATTTATCCTATCATCTTTATATAACAATCTATCAAGTACTCATGTATGGAGTACAATGTACCTCTTTAGATCATATTAATGGAGTGACCATTTCCTCCATATTGGATTGTATTTTCATCACTTCTATTTATAGTAAATTTTAGTCATATTGCTATTCCAATCTCTTTCATGTTTCATGTATTTTATTGTAACTTGTGTTAGATCTCTCCACTACATATATTCTCAAAAGCTAACAAAATTAGGGCTTGGGTGTAAGTTTTGCATTCTAAAACCCTAATATGCATCCTACATTTTAACATTTTGTTGTGTCCATCTTGCCTGCATTTCATTTCACTATTACATATCTATTTTACTCTGCTTGTGCATGTTCCAAAGGTCAAAGATCCTTTCACTTTTAAATAGTCAAATAAATGAACAGTCAACTAAAATGACCAAGGGGGCTTGATTGTTGTGCCTTCAAGCTCAATCGTATAGTGGCCTAAGCAGGCCCCCAAACGTTAATTAATTTTTTAGGGTTTTGTGAACGTATTTTGGAGGCTTAGAGTTATTGGATATTTTGGATGCAAGAAAAACTTGGATCAAACACTAGATCAGATAAGTACCCTAGTAGATCTTTAGGTTTTTTGTTATTTGCTTTCTATTTAACTTTGTTAAAAAATCTAGATCATAAATAAATAAAAATACTTAATTAAAATTCTAAGCATTTGAAAGAGCAAAAGCATATAGTGTGCATCTAGGGTTTTAATATTTTTTGTGCATTCTATTGGATCTTTGCTCAAAATTTTCATTTTGCAACCTAGGGTTAGAGATCATTCAATTAAATAATCGTTCTAGGTTAGCTCTTGTCTTCTTGAATTATGTGTGTTCTCAATTATTCTTTCATTTTCATAGCTTAGTCTAGAAAGGCCAAACATAGGTGTATGCTATATCAACACATTTAAACATTTCCACCCCAGACTTGGAGCAAGTCCTAAAACTATTATTGGCAAATCCCTTTCCCCTATCATCGAGTGTAGAGTTATAATGGCCATCGCAATCACCTCGGCTCCCAACGGATAGTCGAGAATCATATGTGGTGTGCGGTTTTTCCCCTCTACATATTTAGTGAACCTGATGTGAAAACACATCTTAGTGGCCAAGATAAGAAGCTTCTCCCTTTTTCTTTCCTTTTGAAAACTTTTAATAAGACCACTAATT
Organism: Wollemia nobilis; assembly: GCA_028583015.1. Taxonomy (NCBI): domain Eukaryota; kingdom Viridiplantae; phylum Streptophyta; class Pinopsida; order Araucariales; family Araucariaceae; genus Wollemia; species Wollemia nobilis. The sequence continues at coordinate 3,729 of JAQPPZ010013709.1, forward strand.
TATTTACCTAGAGTTAGAAGAACATTAATAAAATATTAAAGATCTTGTGTGTTTTTTGTTAGTTTTCTCTTCTATCAATTTGCTTCTTCTAATATCTCCATTTTTTAGAAATTAGTAAAGGCATCTTCAATTTAATCATGTTCCCCAAGAAGATGATCATATTGATAGAGAGAATCCTAACCATGATTCAAAAGAGTAAGAAAATCTTAAAACTAAAATAAACTATGATCCCCTTGAAGGGCCCAGTGGTGGCTACCTTTTTAAATCATTTGATCATATTTAGGGTTTTATGAAATATCATAAGGAAGACTTGCTTAAGGCTATGGAGTGGGAAGCTCAACTCGAAAGAGGTGAGACTCCTCCTCCTCTAGTAGTCTCTCCTAGGCATGTTCATGATAACTCTTTGTTTGAATCTTTGAATCATGGTAATCTTGTCCATCAATCAATTTGTGCCACTACTGTAACCACCAACATTGGAAGGAGTTCACAAGTTCCTCCAACTAGTAGTGTCACTCAAGATTATTTTCAATTTCCTCCTCATTATGCTAAACTCAATATTCTTGCTTCTATTCCATCAACTACTAGTTATCCTCTCCAACAAGATACCACATATCATAACACATACCATAATAGTGTCAATACCTCCAACATAGGCCAAGTAACCTTTCAACAGCCTACCTATACCCCTCCCTTAGGTAATCTAGGGACCTTGCACAACAACAATCTTGAAGTACAAAGTTTAACTAATATGGTGAAACAATTGGTTTCAAGAGTGGATACGATTCAACCCCCTACTTTCACCTATAGTCATAGAGAAATGTGTAATCAACCCTTAGACCCTATCATCGTCACTAGGCCCTATCCTAAACATTTTTCCATACCAATTTTGTCTATCTAAAAAGGAACCGAAGATCCAATTGAGCATTTAAGAATGTTTAGGACAACTTGTCATGATATCAAATATGATGACATGGTGTTGCTAAATACGTTACCTAAGACTCTTGGTGGCATGGATTTGGAGTGGTATTATCAGTTGCCCAACCATTCTTTGAGGAATTTTAAAGAGATAGCTGAATTTTTTGTTCAACAATTTCATCCTTATGTCGAAAAGAATGTAACCATGAAAGATGTTTATATGTTAAAACAAGGTAAAAAGGAAATATTTAAGAATTTCTATCTTGTTGAAGGAGTCTAATTGGATGCTTGAGATATACTTTACCTCCTTGAGACATGCTTGAGATATTTATTGGAAATTCGCAAGAGCAACTATCTTATGCATTGGAAACAACAAGTATCACATCTTTTGATCAAGCAATTGATTCAGAAAAAAGGTAGAATAAGCTCTTATCAAAAAAGGACAACTCAAAGTGAAAGAAGATAGAACCACTAAAACTTAGCATAAGAACAAACATGTGGTAGTGTTGTGGCCATTGCACAACTAGCCCCAAATATTGGGGACCCACCTTAAATTTTGTATTTTTGAGCCTTTTGGTATTCTTGGAGCGATAATTTTGATGGGTTCTTCCTCGTGCTTGTGCCTTGTAGTCTTGTTGGCATTTTTGCCACATTGATTCTCATTGATTAGCATTATTACTCTAAGAAAAAACCCGCCCCCCCGCCCCCGACCCGGCCCCCCCCGGGGGCCCGGCGGGCCCCCCCCCCCGCCGCCCCCCCCCCCCCCCCCCCCCGATTAAAAAACCCATAATAACAAAAGCAACCAACAAAAAAAAAAAAAAAAAACAAACAAACACCCCCGGGGGCTGTCTGCCCTCCCCCCCCCCCTCCCCCCCCCCCCCCCCCCCCCCCCACCCCCCCCCCCCGCCCCCCCGGGGCCCGGCCCCGGGAACAGTCTCCAGGGTTTCATGGTGTTAGTTAGTGTCTTCTCTTAATTTTTTTTTTTTTCTTGGTAGGTAAAAATTATATTAAAAGTGGGTTTTGAAAGGACCCCAAAACCTTTTTACAACAGGTCAACCGACCAAACCAAAGGTCAAGAACAATCAATTTGAAGAATCCCGCCCAACGAAAAATAGACAGTTTGGAAAAACCCACCTAGCGGGAAAAGACAATTTTGAAAAATCCCGCCTAGCGGGAAACCATAAATCCTGCCTAGCGAGAAACTACCAATTTTGAAAAATCCCGCTCAGCGGGAAACCACCAGTTCTGAAAAATCTCGCCCAGCGGGAAGCAACCAAAAACCACTAGGTTGGAAATCCCGCCCAGCGGGAAAACCAGTAGATTGGAAAATCCCGCCCAGCGGGAAACCACCAATTTTGAAAAATCTCGTCCAAATCCCGCCTAACAGGAAAACATGCAGGATGATGAATTTGAAAATCCCGCCCAACGAGAAGTAGCTGAAAACCACTAGATTGGAAATCCCGCCCAGTGGGAAAACTAGAAGATTTGAAAATCCCGCCCAGCAGGAAATCTCGTCCCGCCTAGCAGGAAAACCAACAAAAAAATGGGATTGAAAAATCCCGCCCAGTGGGAAAACCAGAAGATTTGAAAATCTCGCCCAACAGGAAATCCCGTCCCGCACAGCAGGAAAACCATCAAAAAAATGGGATTGAAAAATCCCGCCCAACGGGAAAACCAACAGGAATGGAAAATCCCGCCCAATAGGAGAACTAGTAGAAGAACAGGTTTGGAAAATTGCAGAACTGGAATCCTGCCAACAGGAGTACGAGGAAGCCGAAAGGATCTAGGGAAAACAAATGCAGACACAAAGAAAGGATCCCGGAAGCCATAAAGGACCAAGGACCCACCATCCTTGCTCATGAACAGTTCTAGGGAAGAGGAACTAGGACTGGGAACAACTCAGGAACAAGAAAAGGCCCCCCCAAGGCCAAGAACAAGCTCTGAGAGTCCACCAAGAAGCAGGACCAGAAAGTAGAATCCCTCAAAAACTAAAATGAAAACCTGCGAAGCCCAGGCAAAAAGTAGCAACAGACACAAATATGGGATCCATGAAAACCTAAACTGAGGGATCTAGGGGTATGCATGCATAGATCACCGATCCCCCCCAAGATCAAGACATGTAGCAGGAAACCCAAAAAACCCTGGTAGAAAGGACCAGGAATCCCCATCCTTGCACACGAACAGCTTCAGGGAACTAGGACTGGGGCTGGGAACAACTCAAGCACAGGAAGAGGCCCTCCCAAGGTCATGCAAATGCTCAAAGCGTCCACCAAGAAACAAATCCAGCAAAAAGAAGCCTTCGAGCAAGAAACGAACATGGTCCCACCCAAAGGGATGAGACCACCAACAACCAATGACATCCCAGAGAGGAAACACGAGCAAAGAGGAAACTGGCCCCCCCAAACCAACCTCGATGAAGAGAGAACCTCACGGGATGCACCAGGAAGCGAACGAGAACCCAACCTGCAACCACCACAGACCGAGATAGCCCTGGGAACTAGATCCCAATAACAACCTGCAAAAAAACCTCAGGGAATAGCCTAAGGGAGATCAAGGACATGATCCTAGGAACATGCAAGAAACCCCAGAGGATCCCTAGGAAGCACCAGGCCCGGGATTCAAACGAGGAAGCCCCAAAAACTACTGGGAAAAGAGCAAAAAGTGGACAAGGATCTTCTCTCAAGGAGATCATCTGCTACAAACCATTCCCAGAGTGGGATGACCTGAGATGAATTAGGGACTGGGCAAGAACCAGGGAAAGGGGAGCAGGGAGAGGGAGCAGGTCCCTCCCCCTCCTCCAAATTCCGCCTTCTTCTCTTAGTTTCTTGTGAGTTGTTTTAGGTCATGTTTCTTTGTTTTGTTCTATTCGTTGATTAAAGTTTCCTTTTGATTTATTTTGATGTGTTTAGTGAGTTGGAAAAGTTTTAATGTTTTAGGTTTAATATAATACTTTGAATTAAACTAATTCAAATTTTAAGAGGTAAATGTGTGTTGACTTTGTGTTAAATTATATATATATATATATAAACATGCATATAATAAAAAGAATAATAAAAGCAAAACATGAAGTGATGAAGGTTCATATCACCCCCCGTAGGCTCTTAAAAGAAAAGAGGAAATTTGTTTATGTTCATAAAATAGTTTTAATATAGTTTAAGTTATTTTATGAACTACTTGGAGTCTAAATGCTGACAGGGATCGAGTGGACGCGGTCAACATGTTTGGGCATGAATAGAGCATCGCAGACGGGGATGGCCACGCTGTGATGTGGCGGCCAAACACCCAAGGTGGCTATGTAGACCACGTAGATGCGGATGCCACTCGGTGGTCGTCGGTTGTGCTTAAACTAGGCAGATACTGTTTGGTTGAAAGCAAAGGCGGAGCACGCGGCGTCTAATACAAGCAACATACACTCTGGGTAAGGTAGCACGATGCTGATTTTGAGAGAGAGAGAGCCACGAAGCCATGAAATAGGTAAGTACAGTGGAGAGTGTGTCAATTGGCGGTAGGGAGATATCGTTTGTCTCCGCAGCGTGAGAAGCAGGCACGCAGTGATATGAGATTCAAGCCAGAGTGATATATCCGGTGAAATTACATACATAGCACGCTTTGGGTTCGAATAGGTTGAGAGAGCATCGTTGCGAAGACAGAGGCGCTATGCGGGAGCATAATTGAAAGAGGACGTTAGATAAGGCAGCCGCATCTACGCTGTGACCGGGGCTGGATGAGTTTCAAGCCGCATACGGATCAATTAGACGTTATGAAAAGACATGCTCAATCTTATGGTAATATCAAAGTATCTTAAGAAAAAAAAAAAATATATATATATATAAAACAAATAATAAAGTGCACATCAATTACAAAAGGAAAAGGGTTAAAATACGAAAGCAAGGCAAGCTTATGTTACAAACCCATGCAAGTCGAAAATGAAACGTTACGAGGGAAAGCAAGCGCAGGCATTGGAGATACGAAACGGAGGAATGGGAAACGAAGCAGTTTTTGGAGATACGAAACGGAGGAAGGAGGAATGGAAAACGAAGCATTTTTCAGAAATTGTAAATATGCCATCGAGACGCAGAAGAAGGGCAGGACATTTTTGCAGGCCAAGGCTGGATCTTTTGAGAAGAAAGCCACCGCTAGACTGGAGTTTGACCATATTAATTTCTGCCCAAAGGTTAGCATGGTGGCATTTAGGGCCAGTGGGTCTTTAGATATAAACTCCAGGGTATTTGGTGGTTAATATTTTTTCTGCAATTGCCATCACTCATCACAAGGCTGAACCCGACTTGATGATGTCTCAGAAAATGTTTTCAAGCTGTTTGATCGAAACGCCTTCATTGGGTTTGAAATAGTTACGTCTGCCTGGAATATTCACTAACTAGACCGAGCATAGGCTTTGTTTATTTTGGCATATCACACGGGAATCTTGCAACTTTTAGACATCTGCAATGAGTTTAGTGAGGCGTGATATTCGTTTATTTATGTTTTGATGGATGAAAAGATTTCATTAGATAATGGAGAAGGAACCTCTAATGTCATACATCAGATTATTCAATTTCCTCTTTGACAGATTAGAGTCAATGCACCTGATAAACTGATACCAGATCACAGGAAGGGCTATTTCCTGGTGGCCAACATGGCCTTTCTTATTTAGATGCTTGTGCATTGGATGGTTCACAAACAGAGGCTCATGTTCTCACTCCTTCACAGTAAACAGACAGAACTAACTCCTGATTGAGTCCACAGTTCCACTGCATGGTTAAGTTCTGGGTAAATGGTGTGAATGCTGTGAAATCCAGAAGTACATGTCCTTTTAATTTTTTTTTAATCCTTTTAAATCTTGTTTTTTTGTGTAAACAGACAAAGCTAACGCCTGATTGAGCCCATAGTTCGTCTGCATGGTTAAGTTCTGGGTCGATGGTGTGAATGCTGTGAAATCCACAAGTACATGTCTTTTTAAATCTTGTTTTTGTGTCCCTAACTAGCAAGAGCAATGCCTTAATCTCTCTCTCCATGAACTCAAAACTCATTATTTATTTAATTGAATATATGGGGATGAAAACTGATCCCACCCCTATTACCTGATGATCACATAGTTCTATTATAACAACATTTTTGACAGTTGTATATGTCTCGTTACGTAAATTTTGAGCTTGGGTCTCCTTGAGCTTATGCTATTTGATCTAAAATGTTAAGGTTCATTCTTCCTCTCATAAATTTTGAGCTTGGGTCTCCTTGAGCTTATGCTGTTTGATCTAAAATGTCTCCTTCAGCTTATGCTATTTGATTTAAAATGTTAAGGTTCACTCTTCCTCTCATAAATTTTGAGCTTGGGTCTCCTTGAGCTTATGCTGTTTGACCTAAAATGGTAAGGTTCACTCGTTAAAGGTTTGAAACTCCTCACTCTCTACTACTTGTCCTAAAACCTATGGGCAGTTCACCCATCTTTTTGGAACCTAGGGTTTACAGTGTAAAACTTCTTACTCGGCATGACTTGCCTCAAACCCCTTGGGCTGTCAGTTTTATTATTTTTCATAAAGCTTGCAATGATGATTTTTTTTGTTTCGCTAAATACTGATTGCTTTTGCAGAAGTCAGTATTATATGAAATTATGAATCTTGCACTTTCCTTTATCTGGACTGGGTTTTCCGAGTTTGTGTTATATTTCTTAGATACTGACTGGGGTTTTATTTTGTTCTCCTTGTTTCTGCAGAAGTGGATATTATGCAACAATAACTTCTATTCTTGGAGGACTAGGCAAGGTTCCCTTATAGCAGGACAACTAACTGAAATCGAACAAACTAGTCTATACGGAGGCTTAAATGACAATGGGTGAGCGTAAAATTATAGAATGGGAGCAAGGATGGGATTATATACAGAAGGGGATTACAAAGTTAAAGCACATCTTAGAGGGAGTACCCGAGCAGTTTTTCACATCAGAAGATTATGTAAATATATATACGTATCCTTTAAAAGAATTACATGCTTATGGTAGCTCATTCTTTGTTTCAATGTAGATGTTAAAGCATTGTAGGTCTAAGTTTGGTCAATCCACTTGTGGAAAAGTGATCCTTCACCTTGCTTCCAGGACTATCTACAATATGTGCACACAGAGGGATCCAAAAAACTACTCAAGTCAACTTTATGATAGATATAGAGAAACTTTTGAAGAATATTATAATTCAAAGGTAAGCAGTTCTCTGGTTATTCTGGAGTTGCTAGCGTTTTTTTTCAAACTTAGTATAATATGACATTCCTAAAAAAACTTCCCAATGATATTCGCTCTTTGTGGTGGAGTCGTCTACCATACACTGAAGTTTAAAGGGAGTCCACTTGAGTAAATTATATCTTACTTCAAAGATTAACTTTTGTGTCTTAATGTATCTGAGCCGATACTTTAGGAACAACAGCAATTTAGTCAAGTTTACTTATTTTAATTGACAAAATGAATTTGCCTTTATATTTTCACAAAAATAGAATAGGTACATTTAAGGCAGATTTGGTGCAACAGGTATATCAAGCAGAATCTAACACATAACCTTGTACTTGTGGATATGTATCCTTAACCAAAAGCCCAAACTGGGGGCCTTGGCAAGGTACTCACTTTCCATGTTATTTATAACAACTTTCTAATAGACTTGAAATGGTGTTGCAATGCTGAGAGTAGAGGGAATTAAACACCAGGGAAATGGATGGTGTGCTAGACAAAGAAATAGCCAGCCATGGCACACAGGAGTTTCTTCCCTGTCTTATCCTTCACAACGATATTGCAAGGCAAATAAAATGAAAGAAAAATCACAGGACTATGTCAAATTTTTCTCTAACTTAAGTCTGATCTGCTAGAGTCAATTCTGTTGATTCTTCTGCAAGCTTACAGCTTTTAGATGTAAAACATTTGAATTTTTCTCAGCACCTTGAGCCAGCAGCATTGTGTTTCTAGTCTGTTGGGAATATCTTAACCCTAACCGTTGTTGATAAAGTTGAAGATGTGATAAAGGAGGGCCCTGTGAGATTCAAGCTTAAGAGGTTACCACTTTGACATTGTTTTCTCTGTGTGAGAAATTCAGTGCTTGAGACTTCCTTCTGGAAATGTTAATATATATATCACAATTTTAATTTACCCAAATAAGATCTTGGAACCTTGAAGTTCTCTGAGAGATGAAACTGATGATGCCTACAAAGAGCAGAATAGCCATGGCGGCTCCGTAAGAATGTAACGATCATCTGCGCCTGATGATTAGGGGGATTTCCTCTCACTTATCAGTGCAAAGGTCTAAAATTGTATGCGAGCATAGGCATCTCTGTTTGACTCCTATGCTAGAATGAATATATTTTATATGATGTTGTGGCTATCAATCTTGTCCATAGAGTCTCTTAAATTATCACCTTAGTTAGAATGTTATATTTGATTCCAAAATCCTTGAGTGTGTGGAACAATGAGTGCTTTGATACATTGTCCAAAGGATAAGTCTGGAGATCCTTTTAGCAACTCATTTACATCATGAATAGTAGGAAAAATGTACATGAACTTGAGAGGACAGCCTAATCACTATGTGTAATGTACAAACATCTTAGAAGCCTTCAATTAAAAGAAAAGGTGGGGAATTATGCTTCTGACAGACAAAGAGGAAAGTTTTGAATGTAAGATGAACTACATCTGACTATTTGAATTTAGCTAAGATGAGAGACAAATGCAACTAACTACTCCAAGTTGGGCAAATGGTGTAAACAGTCATGGTTTGAGAGGTAAAGTTTTAAGCCCGACTTCTTTTATGGCAACTAGAGTGACTGCTGCTATAAGCTTGCCATTGGAATCTCTTTGCAAATGCTTGCAGTTATAAGTGTCTTCAAATGGTCATGGCTGAGGTGTGAAGATTTCGGTCCAATAAGTTTTGTTGTGGCAACTAGCATAAGTACAACTACTGAAGTTTTCCACCAAAGTTTGCAAATATTTGAAATTTTTGATTTCTTAAAATGATCAAGGTTTGGGAGGTGAAGCTAGGTCCATTGACTTCTATTGTGACAGCTAGAGTTGCAGTACTATTACAAGTTTTCTGTTGGAAAATTCAAAATGCTTGCAGTTTTAATTTCTTCTAAATGATCAAGATTTAGAGGTGAAGTTTCAAGCCGAGAAACTTCTATTGTGGTAACCTGAGTAAGTATTGCTGTCATATATCAGTGGAAAATTATTTTCAAATTTTTGCAGCTTTAAGTTCGTTTAAATAATAAGGTTCATGAGATGAAGCTCTGACCCTAACAACTTCTATTTGTGGCAACTAGATTGAGTGCTACTATTGTTAATTTGTTTTTTGGTAAATTCTTTCTAAACGCTTTCAAAGTTAGCTAGCTTCTTTCAGTAGAAATACCTCTTTTTGATGGTTTCTTAGATTTAAGCAAATTACATGATTGACTGGGCTAGTAAGAATTGGTTTGTCATTGCGATGGATTTTAGACGTGCAAAATGTCATTTTTGCATGGATGGAAACCACTAGAAAATCCTAACATTGTGTAACAATCAATATAAGCGAAAGTAAAGGATATATCATGCTTGGAAAGTTCAACCAGTTAAAATAGTTAAATAAGGAAGTTGTTTTTGTTGGGATTCAAATGCTTTACAATGTGATCTCTGCCTACAAAAGAAGAAAATTGTTGAGATAAGATATTTTTGGATTAAATTTTTCACATGGACGGTTTTGGTCAAAGATCAAACTACTTGAGGAGTCATTAGGGTTGAAGAAAGATGTTTGGATTACAAGATTTGAGATCCTTAAATTGATCACTCAACATTACAACATAAGGCGTTTGATCTTGAAAATGGGTCCTTCTCATCAATGCCGTTTTTTTTTTGAAGTTGGTACATCAAGGGAAATAATCACAGCAAACCTCCTAATTCAATTTGATAACCAATCTGTTAATAATGATCCTTTAATTACTTTTCAAAATAGTGACATCACATTTATGAAGCATCTTTGAAAATTGTTACAAATCACAATTCTTAATGACTTGATTACAATAAATTTAAATCGTCAAATAACCTCTGAGCCTGTGAGGTACTAACACCCAAGATTGGATCATGTTTAATCCATCATTCCTGGTTAGATTATTCTTGTTGGTGTTTTTCTCAATGTGAATGATTTCTTTTAGTCATCTTTTTTGGTAATGCTTGTCTTTGACAACTGCCTTATGCTTCCTCCACTAAATGTGATGTTTTGTCCATTGTCAATGTTCAACTACATTTGATTAGTTGACACTTGACTCTTTTGCATCACAATTTAGCCTAATGTTCTGCAAGCCCCATTCAAATGGATCTTCCTGTTTTTTGAACATGCAAACATCCATGAGACTTTGTATCATATTTAATCCATTGCTTAGGATCAGGTCCACTTTGTCCTTTGCTGATTTCAACATCTTGTTGGTGGTCATATATAGAGCAAAGGTAGATCAATAAACTGTGTGAGACTATTTTTTCACATGGATGTTTCAGGTCAAATGAACCATCATTAGGGTTGAAGAAAGATGTTTGGATTACAAGATTTGAGATCCTTAAATTGATCAGTCAACATTACAACATGAGGCATTTGATCTTGAAAATGGGTCCTTCTCATCAATGCCGTTTTTTTTGGAAGTTGGTACATCAAGGGAAATAATCACAGCAAACCTCCTAATTCAATTTGATAACCAATCCGTTCTAATTACTTTTCACAATAGTGACATCACATTTATGAAGCATCTTTGAAAATTGTCACAAATCACAATTATTAATGACTTGATTACAATAAATTTAAATCGTCAAATAACCTCTGAGCCTGTGAGGTACTAACACCCAAGATTGGATCATGTTTAATCCATCATTCCTGGTTAGATTATTCTTGTTGGTGTTTTTCTCAATCTGAATGATTTCTTTTTGGTAATGCTTGTCTTTGACAACTACCTTATGCTTCCTCCACAAAATGTGATGTTTTGTCCATTGTCAATGTTCAACTACATTTGATTAGTTGACTCTTTTGCATCACAATTTAGCCTAATGTTCTGCAAACCCCATTCAAATGGATCTTCCTGTTTTTTGAACATGCAAACATCCATGAGACTTTGTATCATATTTAATCCATTGCTTAGGATCAGGTCCACTTTGTCCTTTGCTGATTTCAACATCTTGTTGGTGGTCATATATAGAGCAAAGGTAGATCAATAAACTGTGTGAGACTATTTTTTCACATGGATGTTTCAGATTAAATGAACCATCATTAGGGTTGAAGAAGATGTCTGGATTACAAGATTTGAGCTCCATAAATGGGTTGCTCAACATTACAACATGAGGCATCTGACCTTTAAAATGTGCTGTTCTTATCATGCCTTTTATTTTTTGAAAATTGGTACATCAAGAGAAATAATTACAGCCTAAGTGACTGCATTTGTGTTCATGTTTGAGTTTGACATTGATAAAATTGGATAAATTTCGCCAACAAAAAAACCTTTACAAAGTTTGGCGTTAATTTTGAAAAGTAAAAATACATATTTTATTTTCACACATAAAATATAATATTACAAGATATATATAATGTAAATATAATATAATATTATACATTCTTCCTAATATAACAACATATCTTTTTTTATTTGGTTATATGGGATTAAAACGGGTTCCACCTGTATTACATTACTATGACAACAATTTAACAATTATGCATGTATGGCTTGGCAAGATTTGAACTTGGGTCTCCTCGAAAGTTGAGGAATATAACCCAAAAAAGGAGAATTCATAAATATCAAACCTGTTTTTTTCAAATTTTTTTCCAATTTAATAATATGTATGTTATATGATTATATTATAATTTATAAAGAATGTACATTATATGTCTGTTGTATTATTATAACTTATTATCAATACCTCAAACCAAAAGAAAACATTATGTCCAACCATAACATTTTTATTTATTTACAACAGGGTCATTCCTTATTAAAATTTTATTTCAACCCACAAAAATTCAAACAATTAACCTCACACCTTATGTATAAATAATATATTAATATTATATTACAAAAAATGTAAACAAGTTTACGATGTGTATTTTGAAATTAAAAACAACACCAACGCCACATTGAAAAACCCCAAACACAAACCAAAAAAACAAATACACCAATTACCAAAAAAAAACTACAAAAAAACAAAGGATAATATGTATCATTATATGTTATTTTAATAATTTATAAAAGAGTGTCCAAACAGGAACTCAAACTTGATAACTAATATTATAATACAATAACAATAGATTATAATACATTGTTATACTCTATTATGTGATATAATGAAAACAATACTTGTTTTAAAGTTATTAACATATACCCATATATATTATATAAAAGCAAAGGGATGAGCAATTGAATCTTCCTGACCTGCAATTCGAACCCGTGGGAGCAACGGCGCTGCCTGCCTGTGATGGAGAGATCAGTGCCGCCCATGGCTAGAAAAGGAGATTCCCAGCAAGTGCATGGCTGTTGCCAATAAGTTCGACTTAGCACAGCCTGTGTCCACCTGTCATCATCTTTACCTAGGGTTTGAAGCTCCAAAGAGGCAACGAACAGTGGCAATGTGAATTTTAGAAAATTGCAGGCAGCATTGTCTGTGGCGGTGACAGCATTGAGACGAATGAATTAGAAATGGGGAACAGATTTTGTTTGAGGACCTCGGAAGATCACCGAACTTTGAATTTTTCTGATATTATTGAGCGAATGCAGTCATATAGATATTACAGCAAACCTCCTAAATTAAATCGATAACAAATCTGTTAGTAATGACATTGTAATTAATTTTTGAAAACAGTTACAACACATAATGATGCGTCTTTGAAGATTGTTATGAATCACAGTCAATAATGATTTAATATGATTACGATAAATTCAAATGGTCAATAACTCTTCCAAACTTGTGAATTACTTGTGTCCAAGATTGGATCAAGTTTAATCCATCATTCCTGTTTAGATTATTGGTGTGTTTCTCAATCTCAATAACTTATTTTAGTCATCTTTTTTGGTAATGCTTTTCTTTGACAATGACCTTTTCTTGCTCCACACAATATGATGTTCTTTCCAATGTCAATGTCCAGTTAGAACGAATTTGGTAACCCTATTGTATCACAATTTAGCTGAATATCAGGCAATCCTCATTTGAATGGACCTTTCTGTTTCTATAACGTACAAACATCTATGAGACACATGGTATCATATATATCCCATTGCCTAGGCTCAGGTCCACTTTGTCCTTTGCTAATTTCAATTTCTTTTTGGTGGTCATATGTGGAATAAAGATAGATCAATATTTTGTCTCCCAACAATCTTGCTAATTCTATTAAAGCACCTTTCAAACCTGCTAGAAAAGCCTTTTGGACTATTGGTTGTGGCACTGTTTCATTGTTGATGATTGTAAGATCTAAAAGTGCTTTTGAAAACACTTGCTATTTGTGTACTATTGTATCCTTTCTTTTTGAAATCCTTGGAATGCTCCTTTCCTGTTCTAAATGATCTTCATTTCCTAATTGCTTTAGTAATAAGTGTCTTCAGAAATCGGGACTTCCTAAAATGTTCTTTGTAATATCAAAGCATTTTTTGTGCTATCCTATTAGGAGTTGTTGTTCTCCTTGGAAATGATTCCTTAACTCCTCTTGGGTTTGACAAATTTAGTTCAGACAAATATAGTTGTAAATAGAATGGTCAGAAGTGCAGTTTAAAAGGATTACTTCCCACAAGAGACATTGAGCACATAATTGATATTCAACAAGGATACATTCCAGTTTGTAATAAACTATATTGATATGCTCTTAATTTTAGTTCAAGAATTGCATGACAGCATTACTATTACTAAGGAAAGCCCTTACTCAGTGCAAGTTATATTAGTTTGAAAGAAGATGGATCCTCACTTAACAAAATAACTATCACAAAAGTAAATTCCTTATCTTGTTCATTGACAGTTGGATGCTCTTGCTCGCTTTGTGACTTAAAACAGCTGGCAGTCAATCTTAGTAGGACTGGGGTGATGATCTCAAAATATCAAGAGTACCCTATCTAAGTTTCAGTTCTTCTGTAAGGGTGAGTTCATTAAGATCACCACTGCTTACATATACTTGGGTGTTCAGTTTATAGGCCCTTCCTCTAATATTTGAGATAAACTACTACTTGATCAATCACCTCATTCCTTTTGCTCTATCTCTGCAGTCAAGAGTAATAAGCATTCATTTGAAGCTACAACTTTCCAAGATGTTAATGACAAATCTATGCGCTCTTGTCTGTATACAAGAGTGATTATTATTCAGTTCTTTCTTCTGCTTGCATGCAGGGGGATAGGACACAAGAGTGATTATTATTCAGTTCCTGGAATTGGGTTTTGGCCACCCCTCATGTATTGAAGAGTTGTAGACAGACACAACTTACTAGTTTCCTCTTCTCTTTTATTGGCTCCATGGCCATGGTTGTTGAAAGAGTCTTGAGCGTTTGAACTCCATGTCCTTTCAAGATTATCCAACCAGGCCCTCTTAGTCCTAGCCATTCTTCTAGGAGTATCATTAGATCTAATGTTGACCCTTTTGAAGTAGTTGGTATTAATGATGACCATGCTTATGCTTTACATCCCACTTCAGATTAGTGTTGGTGCTTCAATCCATTGGAGCTCCTTTCTATCTTTGTTACACCATGACTTCTGCTTCCTTGTTGATCATTACTTTTAGTATGTTATGGTTTATCCATTTTGGGGAAGGCAAGGAGAGTATCGAGATGGTTATCTTATGGATAGAGAAAGGGGGTGGGGTATATAAGAAAATGTATAAGCTCAAAACAATAAGGATTGGACTCGGCTATTCGTACCCCGCAACAAATGAAAAAAAGGGAATTTAAGAAAAGCAAAGAAAAAGAGCGAGTAGAGAAAATATGATGATAGATCAAGAAAAGTTCAGAAGTCGTGGGAATGGGAAATCCGAAAAAGAAAAAAAGGGGTGGAAGAAAATTGCAAGAAATCAGAGAAGGATGGGGGGTGCTCGAAATGGTGATAAGGGGGGTGCTGTGGGTCCTCATGTGAATCGAAGGGAAGATTTTGAAAGAACGCAGCGGAAGTTGGAGAGGTGTCGGGATAGGAGGAGGAGGGCTTAGAGGCAGGTGAAGGGAGGGCTGGAGAGGGGCGGAGAAGTAGCGTTGGGGGGGTGTGTCAAGGGAGGTGGCCAGAAGGCGGGGAAAGAGGGATGGTGGACCCAAGGGGAAGTGGGACTTGATGGGAATTGATTGACGGGGAAATCAAGGGTGTAAACGATGCGGGGAGGGAGGCGGGGGGGGGGGAGGCAAGCCTGGCCTCCGGGCCTGCGCAGAGGCATGGGCGGGGAGTGGAGGAGGGTGGGGCCGGGGGGCACTCCCCGATTCCACGGGCGGCATCCTGGGGGCCGCACCACCACTCAGGCCAGGGAGCCCCCGGGCCCCCCCCCCGGCGACCCCCCCCCCCCCCCCCCCCCCCCCCCCCCCCCCCCCCCCCCCCCCCCCCCCCCCCCCAGTAACCCTTGAGGTTGTTATTCTATGCCAGACAGTTTTCCGACTTCTGTGTAGTTTACAGTAGATTCATTACTCTTGTTTAGCTTATTTTCATACTACTCTTTGGTTATTACAGTGCATTGTAATAACTCTTTTCAGTGAGTCTTGTTGGCCTAGTTTGGCCATCTGTCTTATATGGACAAAACTTTGTGCTTATGAAAATCTGTGTGAGTATTCTCAATGGTATTTTAATCTATAGTAAAACATGGTAGGATCATCTTCAACATGCAGATAAGATTTTCTCAATTCAATGAGGAAGAAAATAAATATTATGCCAAAAAGTGAAAGGTAGTTTTGGAAAATCTCAAAAGAGGGCATAAAGTGTAGCATTCTAAAATAAAATAGATCAATGGCATACTTCAAAAATAATCTCAAAAGTGATAGGGTTTTTAGGGTTAGTGGGATATTATCATGAGTACACCAAAAACTATGGCTATGTTTGCAACATAATTATCAGATGTATAAAAAAAATATTCTTTCATATGGTTAGTCAAAGTGCACCAAAGTTTCAGACAATGAAAAAGATTTATTGTTTTCAGAATCATTTATAAATGTGTACGATGCATCAGGATCTAGAATTGGAACAGTTATCATGCAAGGTGGACACATGAATGATTTTGAAAGCCGAAAACTAAAGTGTAAGGAGAACATTAAATCAGTTTTTGATGAGTGAGACGTTTGGAATCATGTATGCCATTATAAGGGTGGAAAAATATTTATTGGGTTGTAAGTCTTCTGTGCAAACTGATTATAACAACTTGAAAATACTTTCTTTTACAAAAACATTTATCCACAAAACAAAAATGTGGATGAGAAAGATACAAATTTTTGATTTTGAGATTTTACATAAAAAGAAAATTTAATCAAGTTGTTGATGACTTATTTTGAAAGGATAAAGTAAGCAATTATACAATTTTGGTATTTGTTTGGGAATGGATTAAGGGACGCTTAAACAAATTATGTAAAAGAGTGAAGATTGCTGGAAAATTATTAACAATATCAATGCACGTCCACGTTTTAAGTGGGCAGATGATATTTTATGGATCAAAACTTGAATCTGTTTATCTCAGAGGTCCAGTATCGTATAAAGGTTTTTAGAAGATATCCATGATTCCCCAAACCCAGCATATAGTTTTTCTCAAAACATATTATAACAATCTCCTGTATTCCTATTGGAAAGGTATGAGAAAGGACATGCAAAAAATAAATTGCAGAATGTGATGTGTGTCAGCATGACAAAAGCAAATTAGTTCAATGTTGAGGGTTGCTCCAACCATTGTTTCTTCCTTACTACAACTAGGAGGAAATTTTGATGGGCTTTGTGATTGGTTTATCTGTTTATGATGGTTATGCCATTATGGTAGGGTTTTTGTAATATTAGATTGCCTTATTGAGACCACCTACTTCAATGTGATGAGAAGAATTTGTTCAATGTCAAAGATGCTGAAGGCATATTTGTAAAACATATATTAGCTTTGGAGGCTTATATGTAAAGCATATATTAGCTTTGGAGGCTTATATGTGAAACATATATTAGCTTCATACTACATAGGTTACAAAAAGTTGTTAATAATAATCATGACCCATTATTTACAAGAAACTTTTGGAAAGAATTCTGCAAACAAACATGAATATTGCAGATGATGAGTTCGTACTCAAATAAATGTTTAAACAAAAATCATTAACAAAAGCCTGCAAACTTGTTTATGGTGTTTTGCCTTAAGTGAACAACAATTATGACCTAAATGGTTATATTTAGCTCCATAGTTCATTCTATTCTGTACAATTTTGTTGGGTTCTATTATTTCCACCTATAAATATATGAGATGAGTTATCATATCTATTTTTCCTTTACTCATGAGACATTTGCATGTCTTTTTGCAGAGTGTTTGAATGTAGTCTTTGTTCATAGCCTCAAATATTTCACATTGGTAGCTAGTTAGCATTGGAATACACGTTAACTTTGTAAAATTTCTTGGCTTGACTCAGGTGTTACCAGATTTAAGGGAAAAACATGGAGAGTTGATGTTGAGAGAGCTTGTGAAGCAATGGGATAATCTCAAGATTATGATCCGTTGGTTGTCTCATTTTTTTAACTATTTGGAACGATATTTCATTAGAAAACTGGGTCTTACACCACTTAACGAAGTTGGTCTTTTGTGTTTCCATGGAATGGTAATCATTGTCTTCTTTACAAGTTCTTGATTCTTCTCTCTTCTTGTGGTGATGTTTCTGGGAATCTGAACTGTGTTTTATTAATGGTGTCTGAAATCAAAGAGCAAAATTATAAATATGAATTATTTAGAACCAACAAATGACAACTACAAATGAAAAATACTATGCCTTTTTCATCCATGCAGGTCTATCAGGAAATGAAGACTAATGTACGGGATGCGGTGCTTGCACTGGTACATTGTTTACCCTACACTGATACAGGCTCAAGTGATGCACTATCATTTATTTATTTTTCACTTGGTTATATGAGATTGAAATGGGTCCCACCTATTTTACATCATCACCATGCAGTGGTATTACAATAGCTTGGATATTATCCATATATCACTTGGCAAGATTTGAACCTGGGTCTCCTCCTTGAATGTTGAGGAATCTAACCAGTTGAGCTAATGCCATTTGATGATACAGCATCATTTATTGGTTGGATTGTTTTCTGCGATTTTAGTGTGATTTGTTAAATAATAGAATATTGGGCATTTTGATTGCCTTAGATTGAACGAGAGCGTGAAGGTGAACAAATAGATCGTGCCTTGCTGAAAAATGTCTTGGGCATCTTTGTGGCGATTGGTATGGGTAATATGGATTACTATGAGAATGACTTTGAAGCCACCATGTTGGAAGAGACAGCAGCATATTATTCTCGAAAGTGTGCTTCATGGATTCTAGAAGATTCATGTCCGAACTACACACAAAAGGTCACAAAAGTTGGTTTTTATGCAAACTTTCCTGTATAAACTGTTATTAGAAGTGAATTGTTGAGGCGAAATTTTTTAATCTGACTGCAGGAAGAAGAATGCTTGAAACAAGAGAAAGAAAGAGTTGGTCATTATTTGCATGCAGATAGTGAGAAAAAGTTATTGGAGGTGGGCTTCTGATTGCAAAGCTTGTGTTTATGCATTTTATGAGCTACAAAGTTTACACACATTAAAGATGTTTCCATTTTGCTAGATTTCAGTAATTTTTTGGATGCTTTTGTGTAGAAAGTACATGAACTGCTTTCCCAGCATGAAAGTCAACTTCTGGAAAAGGAACATTCGGGGTGCCGTTCCTTGCTTAGAGATGATAAGGTACAATTTATAATTGAAACTTTAAATTTAATGCAGGTGGATGACCTTTCAAGGATGTATAGGTTGTTCTGTAGGATACCAAAAGGTTTGAAACCAGTAGCTCAAATATTCAAACAGGTTCTCTTTTCTCCTTCACGAGTTATGACGAAATCATCCCAAATGCAATCTGTTTTTGAAACTGGAAATAAAATTTTAACACAATGCTGGTATTTTAACCATTCTGACCATTTTGCTTTTCCTTTTCAGCATGTTACTGATGAGGGAACAATGCTTGTCAAACGAGCAGAAGATGCAGCAAACAATAAGAAGGTGAAACATTTTAGAAGTACTATGAGATTGGGTGTCTGAAATAAGTTCTTTGTAGAATGCTGAGTGGAGTTATTTTTGTTAGAAATCTCAGAGATTCTCAGTATTTAGCTATATATTATGCTGACAATAATGCTTTGCTTTGTGGCACAGGCTGAAAAGAAAGATATAGTTGGTGCTCAAGAGCAGGTACTTAACACATTTGTACCTTATTACTGTTGTGGCAATTGAACCTATTTGTTAAACTCAGGATTAACTTGATACACGTGTATGCAATATAACATA
Source organism: Wollemia nobilis (assembly GCA_028583015.1). Taxonomy (NCBI): domain Eukaryota; kingdom Viridiplantae; phylum Streptophyta; class Pinopsida; order Araucariales; family Araucariaceae; genus Wollemia; species Wollemia nobilis. The sequence goes on from JAQPPZ010013709.1 coordinate 23,102, forward strand.
TTATGACCTCGATAAAATTGTGTAGTCTGCAGGCTTAAGAGATTATAACCTAAGAAGACACATAAGAACAACCAAATGAAGCATCGGATAAATTTCATGATAAATATTTTTAAAAATCCGTAATAAAGTGGTTTCAAATATACAATGCTTAATGTTATGGGGCACAATCTTCAGGGCCATTCGAGATATGGCCTCAGTAGAATTGTGTAGTCTGCAGGATTACGAGATAATAACACAAGAAGACATAAGAACCACCAAATGAAGCATCAGATAAATTTCATGATAAAACTTTTAAAAAATCCCTAATGAAGTGGTTTCATATATACAATGCTCAGTGTTACGGTGCATACTCTTCAGGCCATTCGAGATATGACCTCAGTAGAATTGTGTAGTTTGCAGGATTAAGAGACTATAACACAAGAAGACACATAAACCATAGTTGAGAAAATCGGAATAGGCAAAGAATCAGTATTTTTAAAAATCGGCAAAAATTGGGAATCGGCAAAAAAGAAAACGAAAATTTTCATTGAAAAAAGTTTTTTTTAATGCATATTACAATGAATTAACATTATGCAAATCAAATATTGGAATAAAAGCAATAATTCATGTCAAGACATCATACAAGGCTAAAGTTTAAGTACACATGAAAGTGACAAAACATATCTTGTATTGCTTATAATATGAAAAGGTACAAAGTTACCAGTAACAACAAGGAAAAAAAGGTTTCTTTTTTTATATGCCTGCACATGGAAAGTAACAACAAAGTTACAATCACTTGAAAAAAAGAAAAAAAACCTAAACTTTAAACCAAAAGGCTAGGGTTTAGGGTTTAAAATTGAAACATTGACAGCTGAAAAATGGGCTTGCATACATAGTTATCAGGCAGCAATATTTTCTTAAAAAGAGGAGGAAACAAAACCAAAACCCTAGGGCCTAGACCAGGGTTTAAGGTTTAAACTTCAAGTTCAAAGTTCAAAGTTTCAAATTCAAGCATTAACAGCTGAAAATGGACTTGCTTACATAGTTACTAGGCAACAATATTTACTTAAAAAGAAGAAAAAGAAAACAAAATCCAAAACCCAAAACCCTAAGCCCTTAGCCTAGGGTTTAGGGTTTAAACTTCAAAGTTCAAAGTCTCAAACATTAACGGCTGAAAAATGGGCTTACGTAGATAGTTATCAGGCAGCAATATTTACTTAAAAAAAGGAGGAAAAAAAAACGAGACCCTAGACTAGGGTTTCAGGTTTAAGGTTTAAACTTTAAACTTCGAAGTTCAAACATTAACAGCTGAAAAATGGGCTTGCATAAAAAAAACCCTAAATTGGCCACAGCCTAAAAAAAAAAAAAAAAAGCAGATTTTTTGAAAAAAATCAGAAAAAAATCGGGGATGTAGATTTTTTCAAAAAATTGGCAAAACATTTTCAAAAAATCTTTGCATTGCCAAGAGTTTGCAGATTGCATCGTCATTTAAAAAAATCGGAAAAATGGGATTCTGCAGATTTTTTGCATATTTTCTCAACTATGCATAAAACCAAATGAAGCATCAGATAAATTTCATGGTAAATGTTTTTAAAAATCTCTAACGAAGTGGTTTCAAATATACAATGCTTAAACTTACAGGGCATAATCTTCAGGGTCATTTCAGATTCTCTTTTTGAGTTCTACCTAACTATTGGTCACATTAACAGTCTCTTTTTTCATTCATTTTTTGATTACAATTGAAGGTACAGAAAGCCACTAAATACAGGTATTTACATCTAAAATTGTATTTCATTGTATAAACCAAATCCGATTCTTTCACAACCTATCTGCTTGTTCTAAACAGCTGTGTATCTCTGCTGGAGTTTTTGTTTGATCTCTCGCCACCTTTGGTGTTTCCTCTGTTTCTGTGTATCTTTTTCAGTTTTAGTTTCTGTAAGCTCTATTTTAGCCAATGTCTTCTATGCAAGGTTGCTAACTTAGCTGTGTCCATTGTCTTGTCACATCTGCAAAGTATCTTCTGCCTCCTCCTGTTTCTTGATCCTTTTGTTGTCTGATTATCTTCTGTATCATTGGACCCTGCCATGGGTGTTTTCTTTCTGCTGATTTTGTAATATTTAACCCCTTCCTCAGTTTCCTATTTGTTTTCTACTGCTAAATCTTAGTTTAATTTCTATGCAAACCTCTTGCTAGGTATTCCTTAAAAGTTTATTTATATTGTTTGGAGGGGTGGGGAGTTGGGGGAGGGGTGCTAGCAGGGGAGGAGGAGGTGGTGAAGATGACCTATTACTTAAAATCATTTCCTATCATGTTCCTTTGTTTAGCTTAGTTTGATGTCATTTTGCTTATTAAAGCTTGCTTCTAGATGTAGAACTTATTTTAATCTCTAACCATTTCCTTTCTTGATTAAAGGTCCAATGTTATTATGGACATATGGCTTGGTCTTTGTTTCCTTTTCCTTTCTTGTTTGATGTTTCAATACCATCATGGACATATCTTATCTTCTTATCTTATTGGTTTTCTATCGATATGTATATATTATGTATGATGCCATTACACGCATACATGTTCCACCCATTCAGGTTAGAGTTATGTATTTTACATTTTCCTTCCTTTGTATTTGAAACTTAGTTTTATGTTGTTGTAGGCACATCATGTTTTTCTTTCTTCATACTATGTTGTGTACCTAGTCACAACATTAGTGAAAGGCTATTTTATAATATTGTAAGTTTTAATTAATGTTTTGTCAAGCTTCTAATTATATATTAGCATGAAATGTAACTAGGGTTCCTTTCCTCTCAACTTTAAATGGAGGGAAAGCCCTATGCTATGCATATTTTTTATTGTCTATCATATAAGATTATTCTATTAATGTCCATAGATCGTCAAAGTAGGCCAATGGGACTCGTTGAAAAGAGTCGTTAGAAATTACAATGCGTTGGAGTAACCACAAAGTTCTACAAAAATAAGCTAAACTAGAGTAAAGAATCTAGTGTAAAGAGCCCTACAAGCCAAAGCTTGGTCGGGTCACTATGGGATAGGCTATACACCCAACCGCAGTGAGTCGTTTCCTTCTTCTGATAGTGAAGGAGAATTCGGTCTCATGATTACTATGAAAGGGCATCTTGTGAGAGTACCATTTTTTTAAACAAACAAGACTAGGATGAGGATGGTGATGATGGATCATCACTACTCATAGATCCTAGCTTTTCCAAATTACTTGATATATCGATGTAAATTTTCTAACCCTAGCTTATCTTGAGCTTATCACTGATGAAGACAACTATAAGGAGGAAGTCATAGACGATCCTCCCCAAGATGGTCCTTTAGACTATGTAGAACAAAACAACTTTTATTTCAATGGATCCTTTCCCCAGATAGCAAATGTTGTTGTCTCATAGCAAATTGACAACAGTCAATCGACCTTAGACCTTGCAGATCTAGAAAGCCTAGAAGTGTTGCTAGCTCCCCTTTAATTAGAAGATGAATCTCATATTCTATTTGAGAAAATGATAGACATTAATATTGGGACTCTAATTGAGCCCAAGATCCTCAAACTAGGCAAAGACTTCACACCAACCAAGCATAAGGAATATACCAAGCTCTTGATAGAATTTAAAACATCTTCACTTGGTCCTACACCGATATGCCTAGTCTAGACACCTCTCTAGTTGTCCACCACCTAGTCATCACCCTTGGTGCAAAACTCCAAATGCAAAATTATGAAAAATGCACACACAAGTTGCACTTTTGGTTAAAGAGGAATTCCAAAATCTCCTCAATGTTGGCTTCATCAAAGCCATTGACTATTTTTATTAGATTTCTAACATTGTGCCTGTCACATACAAGTAGCGTTAGAATATGCAACGACTGCTGGAACATCAATAAGGCATGTCCCAAGGATGACTTTCCCTGCCCAACAAAAACATAATTGTCAATTTCACTACAAGATGTGGAATGTTGTCTCTAATGGATAGATTCTCAAGCTATAACCATATCAAGATCACCCATAAGGACCAACCTAAAATAGTTTTCACCACATCATGGGGAACCTTATGCTATCAAGTCATGCCCTTTGGGCTAAAAAGTGTAGGATCCACCTATTAGCGAGCCATGATGTACATCTTCCATGACATGATGCATGACATCATGGAAGATCAAGAAGATTGTCTTCAGGACCTAAGACGCATAATGAAAAATATTGGGATTCGTTGTGTCCCAATGAGGCATCAAAGTTTATCTTGATAAGATACCATCCACTATTATTATGCCACTCCCTCAAACTTGAACCTATCTCAGGAGCGTCCAAGGCAAAATCTAATCCATTTGGAGATTCATTTCCCAACTTGCTAACAAGTTTCATCCTTTCACCAAGTTTTTGAGAAAGGACATAATCTTTGAATGGGACGTGAAGTTCCAAGATGCCTTCAACTCTCTCAATTCCTACCTTTTGTCCCCTCCTATCCTTGTCTACCTAATCCCATAAGGCCCTTGTTGCTATACATAGTGGCCACCAATTTTGCCTTAGGCGATATGTTGTCACAATATGATGACCAACATAGAGAAAGGGCTATCTATTACATTAGCCAAACTTTGGTCAATTACGAAGTCAAATATATGCCCTTAGAGAAGTTGTGCCTCGCAGTAGTGTTTGATTCCCAAATGCTTTGACACTATATGCTCATCCATAAGACCTTTGTTATCACAACAATAGATCCCTTGCTTTATCTCATGTCTAAACCTCACCTTTCAGGAAGAACCACTAAGTGGGTCATTGTGCGTAGTGCATTCGATCTTGAGTTTATTAATGAGAAGTCTATGAAAGGTCAGGTCATTGTTGACCAATTAACTATTCCACCTTGAAAGGGTAGCCAAACCTTAGTGGTAGACTTTCGTGATGAGTCAGTATTCAACCTTGAAGTAGATCATCGTGACTCTTACACCCTGTACTTTAATGGCATGAGATGTATCGAAGGCATGGGGACAAGAATCATCAAAGGAACTGTTGTCCTTCTAGGCACATTTTGTTAAAATTTATGTTGTATGAAATTTTTGAGAGTTAATCATTGTAAAAATTCTCTTTTTCCATGAAAAATGGTTAAGATGTTATGTTGTTGTGTTTTCACCAGCTGACTCTTTTACTCAAAGCTGTCATCTTTCAGATTCTGTGGTTTCTATTGTTTTCCTGCACTTTTCTTGTCGTTGCATGCAAAATTGTAAACGTTTTAGCATGGGCAATGTTGTGGACAAATTTTTTGCTTAAAATATGGTTTCTGTAGCTTCATTTCACTCTGCACACCCGATAATGGTTTCCAACAATTAGGCAATTTTCAGGGCATGTTTCCTTGAAGTACAGTGCAGGGACACTTTTGCTCCCAGTTGTGGAGTGAAAGTTCCCATAGAGGCAGGGGGAAGCAAATGGTCAAATGGTTAAGTTTGGTTAAGGCACAAAACATTTTCGCTCCATGTGGAGCGAAAGCCTCCCAAAAGAATTAAGTGTGCACTAGCCAGACTCAAGAAAGGCTTTGTCGCTCCACCCAGGGAACGACAAGCTGTAAAGGAATTCAAACTTACGATCAAAGTTCTTGTCGCTCCACCGATGGAGTGAAACTCCCAGTCGCTCCACCAGTGGAGTGGAGCGAAAGTTCGAAAAGGCTCAAAGATAAGCAAACATGACTAAGGGTGCAAAAGAGGTCAAAATCTGGTCAAAGGTGCTTTCGCTCCACTAGTGGAGCGAAAGTCCCAGTAGTGGAGTGAAAGTCCCAGTAGTGGAGCGAAAGCACCTAGGGAACAACAAGCTCAAAAGGAAGTCAAGGCGCAGTCAAACTTAGTGTTGCTCCACTAGTGGAGCGAAACTTCTTATCGCTCCACCAGTGGAGCAAAAGGCTCTGTCGCTCCACCCAGGGAGCGACACCCAAAATGAAGGCACAAATTGTTCAAGTGCAAGGTCAAGGGTGCTTTCACTCTATTTGTGGAGCAGCGAAAGCTGGCTAGAGTGCAAGAAATTTTCTAAGGCAAGAAAAAAGACACTTTCGCTCCACTTCTGGAGCGGAAGTGTTGGCACTCCAGTTATGGAGTGAAACTTCAGGCGGGCCCCAAAACACAGCGCAAGCTGCCTAGAACCGCCATGGACTGCCCAGAACTATCACAGACTGCCTAGAACTGCCATTGACCGATCAAACCAACCCCAAAGTTGCGCTCTGAGCTGTATGATCGTGGTGGATCGTCGGAACCTTCTACCTTCAATGCTGAGTTATCTGCAAGGTCAAATTAAATGTTGTTAAGTCGGTTCCAAATCAAATCTGCCTGTCACCATTGGGGAAGTGGTTGGGCATTAATGTTTTAGGAGGCATAATCCTCTATAAAAGCCAATTTATTTTTTGTAACTAAGGATGAACAATCTCTGCTAGAAAAGCAGTTGTATACTTTGAAATCTGCTTTCGAAATACAGGCTTTTGGTTCCGGTCTTGAATCTTCTATCTCTGTGTATGACTTCTATCATGTTATTTTTGTTAAATTAGTCTCTTTATCATACAACTTGAATTCTATTTTTTGGATTTAGCTGTCAGTAAAGGATTAATCCCTGGAGTACCCGTGGAGTTTATGTAGTTCAGAACATTTAATATTGGTTTATGTTAAAGGTCTATTGTTTTGATTGTTGTTGGTTCAAGTGTTAAGCCGTGTATCGTCTTCCTGTCCATCACCTCGTATGTCAGGCTTTTAGCCTCCTTCCCATTCCTTTTCAATTATTTTCTTTCTTTTAGCACCTTCTTAACCCTTATATAAAAAAACTATTTTTATTTTCGGAACCAACCCTACTAGAGATTGTCACGGAGGACATTCATTTCTTTCGAACATTCAATACTTGGCAACGGGTCTAGGGCGCTGTAGACTTAGAAAATCTGTATCTAGGCCGATTCGATTACCAACAGTTTCTGGCACGCCCGGTGGGACCCAAATGTTCCACTTTAAAGTAGTATTAAGAAGTGATAATCATCTTATTGCTGTCAAATCTAAACATCTTGTGACTCAGCTGAACACAGACGCCTCCGAATCTCGTAGACCAGCTTAAAAGCTCACACCTTCATGTACACGAGGTGGCAGGCTAAGAATAGAGAAGAAGCAATCGAGTTCTTCGAGCTTGACATCAATGCTTTGGGAGAACATCCTAGAGTGATCCAGTCGAATATGCCCTTAGACGGGACATCTTCACAAGTAGCTGTTGTTGATTCGTAGAGACCAAGTCCTGCCAGCACAACAACTAGCTTGCCCCCAAATCCGCCAAATTTGTCAATTCGACAAAATCCTCCGATTCAACCGAACCAGTCGTTACAGCCGTTGTTGCAATCGAATCCTCCAATTCAACCAACCGCTTCACATGTATCGATGGCGCAGCAAGCTCCCCCAAGGCAATTCGTCGCATGGAATCATTTCGGACCTCTAGCCTTGATGACTCGAAACCAAGTGCCACCTGCAGCACTGAAAGCTTTACCCACATATGACGGTACGAGAAATACGACGTACGAGCATAGCCAAGATGTCGCAGGTCTAGCAACCATTCACCAAATTACCCAAGAAGATATCATGGTGAAGCTGCTGGTTCTCTCACTCTGAGGTAAAATCCTCTATTGGTACCGGTTGCTTTTGGTCGAAACCATCAATTCATGGGACCAACTGGTAGAACAATTAATAAGGGGCTTCAATGAACAAGTGGACCCCTTCTCTTTGTTGCACCTGTTCACCACTATCCAAAGGCATCCTCAAGAGGAGATAGCTGACTTCAATGTTAGGTTCACCCGAACCTGGAAGAGAGTCACTGCCGACCTTCGACCCACTCCGAAGCAGACGACGTTCTATTACTTGAGAGCTTTCCATTCGGATATTAGCATGAGCATCCGACATGCTAACATCAACACATTCTATGGCTTATACGAGCAGATGCAGAAGACAGAAGCCGACCTGATAGCTATCGGGAAGTTGCCTCCCAAGGTGACGATGCCGATTTATTCGAACTTTCCCCAGAACACGTACCCCAGTGCATCTGGTCCACCTACACCCCTGATGTATTCCAATCAACCATGGAGTCTAAGTCCACAACTGCATCTGGTCCACCTACACCCTTGATGTATTCCAATAAACCGTGGAGCCTAAGTCCACAAAATTTGACGGTGCCTTCACCACATCATCAAACACCCACTGTTCCTTAGCTCCCAGCTCCTATCCCATTTCCCGCATTGCTTGCGCCCTTGGCACCATTGCCATTACTCGCGCCTTAGGCAACCTTAAATTCAGACAAGGTCAAAGAGTTGCAAGATTTGTGTGCATATGTGAAAAAAATTGCGAACGAGATGACCATCATGAAGCAAAATGATCAAAGCTTCTAGTCAAGGAGATTTCCTCCTCCCCCAATCACTAGGGAGCAATTCGCTTCCGACAGCAGGGCTCTTGAGAGAAACGTAGCAGTGCTGGAAAGTGCAGAAGCCGGTCCATCCGACAATACGTACTAGTGCACCACGTGCAATGATCCACACAACGAAGAAACTTGCATGGTGCACCTCAACTATGTTCAGACGCTAGTCGACGACACTTACCAATCAACATGATCAGAGAAGGTGGTCATAATTTTATGATGCCTTCCGCCGAGCAAGTCTCAGTCCTCACCAAGGCTGGGAAAATGCCTATTGAGGTAGTTCCAACCCAGATGGATCCGTTGAAGGTGCCTGCAACACCCAAACCGTGGAGCGAAAATACCCAGCCATCGACGAAAGCTCTTGCTCCAACGACGTCCCCAGAGGAGTCCGATTTGTTGAAATACTTCCTACCACCACGAGCTAGAGAAAGGGGTTTCCAACCCAAAGCTTCGACTTCGCAGTCACAAGCCGAGACGCGGGATCAAGCCAGGGAGAGGCTCCGATACCCCTCAATGAGCAAGCGTCAAAGGGTGGATGCGACACAACAGTACCAAAACACGTAGGAGTTTGTAAAGGGAACGAGAGAATTTGGCACTAACATACAACATAGTCGAAGAGATGAAAGGGGCCATGTTGAGTGAATATTTTGCCTTATTGCAATATAGTCACCACAATCAAAGTATTGAATTGAAAACTCCCTCTTGCAAAGAAATTAAGTGTAAACATGAATTTCTCCAAGGTTCTGATAGACAAACATTCTGCACACATATATGTAATTGATGATAATTAGAAATAACATATGCTAGAATAGTTTCATAGTATGCAAGTGACAGTTAACAAGGGGCCTTGACAGTTTGATTCATACAATGCTTAGTGATCATGATTCCTTTTAATGCTTTAGGTATTAATCTGATTTACCCTGAATCCCAATTAGCAAGCCCATTTTATCTTCAAATTAAAGGTGTAAAAATGCAAAAGTGCATGGAATAGTCCACTTCATTTTAGAATCCATATCTTTAATGTGAGATTCATTTTACAGTTAGTAGATTCATTTAATCTTCATTATGAGCGTTCTACTAAAGCTAAGTTAGATTTTGGATATGTTAGTAAGTTAGTAAGTCAGTGTTCATTTGCTTTATCTGCCATTAATGTAAAGTAGGCGTTAGTTCCCTCCATCCTAAGGTTGGTTTTATCTGAAAATTTAGATTTGAAAACTAAAAGCTTAGTGCAATTTGGAGGTGCAGAAATTTTGGATGAGGACCATAATGGAAGCAAATGAAATGAATGTACAAGAAATTCTGAAAAATGGACCAGAATAAAATGAAATTAAACAAAATGTATAGACAAAATTTTGGACAAGGACCAAAATAAAAGACTGAAAATGAAATGCAAAATTTTTGGAAATGACCAGAATGGAAACATAGAAAACAAAAATTCTAGAAATGACCAGAATGGAAAACAACATACATAAATTCTAGAAAATGACCAAAATGGAAAAACAAAAAAACAGAATTTCTGGAAATGACCAGAATAGAAAAGCAAACTATAGAAAATTAACTGACAAAATGAAAACTAAACAAACTATAGAAAATTAACTAACTCTATTTACATCAAAGCTAGAAAAACATGCAAGAAAATCCTGGTATCGTACTCCCCTACCCTGCAAAACCACAGATTATGAGACAAGTTTGAAGGTAACTAAATCTAAGCAACCTGCACAAAACACAATCAGATTAGATCAAGTGCATGACTCAAAGGATTCAATAAAGTTTGCAACAGTTTTAATCTTCACCTAGTATAACCCCTAAAGGCATTAAATACGTAGATACAAATTAAAATTAGATGCATTCAAAAAATAGACCATAAACACAATAACTTTCAACCAAAAATCTCCTGTATTTTTGCTCACAAAGTATATGCCTCACAATAACTTTCAACCAAAAATCTCCTGTATTTTTGCTCACAAAGTATATGCCTGCCAAAAATATATGCATTCGATTTCAAAGATTATCCCTTTTTTACAAAAATTTTCAGTCTTTTTCACCGAACTCTCATGGGTTTAAATAAAATTTAACCCTTGACCTTTCACTCTCAAATTTTGACTCTTCACTTGCCTTATGCCTCCCATAAAAAAACAACAAGAAATAAAGGTATTTTATTTCCCTTTTATTCTATTTATTTCTTTTTATAAATCCTTATAACTCCTTGATATATATTATAATGTAAAAAGAAAAAATTACTTCTAATATTTCCTTTGTATGTTATAATATAAAACAAAATATTCTCATATTCCGTTTCCTATTTTAACTCCCGTTTACCTATACTATAACATATGAACAAAGCAATGAATTTTTTTTTATGCTCTCCTCTGCTAAACAAACACCCTAACAAATTAAACCGAAATACCATAGGGCTTATGAAACTTATAATCGGAGGCCATCGCCGCCTGTGATCCCCCTGGTCAAAGTTCGACCCATGACAGAGGCCATGCCGAACCCACGTCCTCTTGCGACAATGGCTACCCACTAATTCTTCATTGTTGTTCAAGACGTCTTCCCCCGCCATACCCCTCTGCTCTCAGCGACCGAACCTATCACCGCCAAACAAAACGATCGCCCCTCTCGGATGGGTATTTAACATGAAGGACTCATGCATTTAGGGTTTCCTGGCAGGGATATACAGATTTTATCCGAGGCGCGGGTGTTTTTCTCTGCTCTCACCTGAGCCGACATCTATCGTGCCGTAGATTATCTTTTTTAGTATTGCCTTGATAGCGGGGGTTGTTGAGTACTGAAATTTCAAAACTGGTGCCCTGTCAACCTGCCCTTGCCAGCTGCATTCACACTCTGTGCTTGTAAGTGCCATGGTGGCGGGGTTATTCCGTCTGCCAGAGGTAATCGGACGTTACTATCTAACGCAACACACTACCACGTAGTCTTTTGTACTGGCGCCATGAAATTTGACTTCACAATCTGAACGTCGCCCACGTCATGAACGCTGCTGTGAATTTTCTTTGTGTGTCCCATGCGCTGTCATATCGTGTGTGGGCCCCGCTGTTCGCATCATTGGTTCTGTCCACGTTTCTTCCGGTTGCCGCATCTATCCCGATACATCGTCCAACGAATTTTGCGTGGGCATCTTCCTCACTGCACAGACTGCACTGTACCATCCCGTCGTGGCCGACGTCTATTCGTCGTCGAAGGGAAAAATGGGTAGTTTCCTATTAAAATTACCGAGTCATGTACCTTATCCTTAACCATTATCGGGCCCATTGCTGCCACCTAAGATGATCTGCCATGTCTGCGTGCCAAGTAAGCACCCCATTCATCCGGGTGTTATCGCCCAGTCGGCATCATGAACTCTGTTTGCCGCGTTGTTGTTCTCAGGCCTGCCTGACCTTGTCGTCGTGGCCCCCGAAGAATAATCCACAGCTCGTGAAACCCAGGTGCTGTGCGTTCGTCCATGCTGCGGTGAATCCCATTCACGTCATCAGGCATCACTCCAACGCGACGCTCTCCACCTTGCATGTTGATGATCGCTTTCCCGAGTCACCTCCTGCGTGGCTGCTGGTCATCGGTTTTGCAGGGATTTTCTCCCTGCGTCGCGCGGTCGATGATCTCCCTGCAATGCGTGAAGCTCAACACACTAAAACAAACATTAATTAAAATACCTAAAGACTAATACATCAAAATAAATCATATTTAAACCAAATCAACAAGATAAAAATAAATCATACTTAAACATTAAAGGCTAACACTACCAAACTAAAAGGAACCTTCACTTTATATATTATAATAATAATAATAATAATGTTTATTTTCATTTTATTATGTTTTGATTTATTTTTATTATTATTTTTATATACATATATAAAACATACATGTATATATATATTTTATTATAATATATACATTATTTTTTTTTAACTTTTTATTTCTTTTTATTCTGAATTTATATATGTAAAGATATGCATATATAGATTCATTTTTATGTCTTGAAAATTCAATCAATCTATTTCAAAGGGAATAGTAAATCCACACCAACAACAAAATCTCAAAATTCAATCACAAATCCAAATATAAAATGGGATGAAATGGATTAACGAAGAACACTCTACACCACACACTTCTACATTGCAATACCGAAAACTACAAAGCAGACTTATGGAGAGAACCTATTAGTATTCAAATAATACGAAGATCCTGAGAAACAACCAAGTCAAAAGGTGGGTCCCTAATTTTGGGGTACGTTGTGGAGCAGCCACACCAAATGTCAACTCTGCTAGGAAATGCTTATGAGCATTTCGGGTAAACCCAACCTGAAACCTAAACACACAAGATCAGATAGACACAACAATTTAGCAACGTCCCAAGAAGGTGGGGGTAAACAACTTCAGAATGAAAACAACTAATCCATCTACCTTTGCTCAATGTGTGCAAACGTGATTCATTCCTGCATTTCTGAAAATCCTCTAGATTCCATCATCCCTTTCTGCATTAGGCTATGAAGTATCGCTCATAACGAAACGACTATAGACAGAGCCCCACTGCCAGTCAGACATCTATAGCCCCGATGAGGTTTATCTAACTCACCCTTGTGTTTGCTCAACGCTTTGCAAAGCCTTTCCTTTTGCCCGAGCTATATCTAGACAGAGCCCTACTTCCAGTCAGGCGTCCATAGCCCCGGTAGAGTTTATCTAGATCTTGTGACTGATTTGATCAAGCTTTTTGATGCTCGTTTTCTTTTTTTCATATATAAAATTTTTCTTTTTTAAAAGAAAACCTTGCAAAGCTTCAAGCATCACTGGGGTAAGGCAGCCTACAAGTGAAGCGTTTTAGATTTTCGCCTAGGGTTGCAAATCAAGATAACTTCATCCTTCATAATTCCAGAAACACCATTTAATGTGTGTGAGTCCCATGTGGAGCTTTGGCTAATCTTTCATTGTTCCACTTTCCACCATTTTAGTCCCAAAATCTGAGCATAATCACCAAATAACTCATCCCCATTTTCTTAGGTTCATCGGTTTTCAGATCAGGTACTCCAACCTACTAAACAAAGGAGCTTCAAAATGGCCAGAGACCAAAAGTTAGTGACCACGAAATATTACCCCAAAACAAGGAACAAAAACTAATCCACCAAAGAGACTAGAGAACCAAAATCTGGCCAAGATTAAACCAACAATAAAACAACACACCCTTAATGAATCAACCACACAAATAATAAAACAAAAACAAAACAAAACTCAACACACCAAGCATATATACATATAATACACACTTGTATCGTTTTCAGGGTTTGAAATAGTGTTGTAAGTGTAGCCCGTTAACAGAAAAAGACAAATCTTTTCCATCCAAGGTTTTTAGTCTAAAAGTGTTTTCACCTAGGATTTCAGAAATTTGATATGGACCCAACCACAAACAATCAAATTTATCATGATCCCCTTTCTTTTCATGCCCTTTATCCCACAACAAAACTAGATCTGAAATTTTGAATGTTTTAACCGTAGACCTCTTATCAAACCATATCTTTACTACATCTTGATGTTTACTAAAGTGAAGCATAGCTTCGTCTCTTTTCTCATCAAGATGCATTAAATGTGTCAATCTAGTTTCAAGCATATTATTTGTCCCAATGTATTCTTTCATGAAATGAAGCGTTTGTAATCTTAAATTTGTGGGAAAAATGAGATCCTGCCCATAAACAAAATGATACGGAGATGTTCCTATTGATTCTTTTGTTTTGGTCCTATCAGCCCAAAGAGCAAATTTTAGTTTACTATGCCAATCCCTAGGATTCTTTTCAAGTAATTTTTTGATCACACATAGCAAATTTTTATTAGAGGATTTTGCTAAACCGTTACCTTGTGGGTAATAATTTGAAGAGAATTTCAAGCTTACCATGTTATCATATGCCCAATTTGCAAATTGCATGGAAGAAAAGGCAGAACCATTATCACTTACTATTGCGTTGGGCATTCCAAAACGAGTCACAATATTATCCTCTAAAAATTTAATAACAACATCAGTGGTAGCGTGCTTTGTGGGAATTGCTTCGATCCACCTAGTGCAGTAATCTGTGGCAGTAAGGATATATTTATGAGAATCCAATGAGTTAGGATTGATAACCCCAACAAAATCGAGTCCCCATTGTGCAAAAGGTCTTGCCTCTACCACAAATTGTAATGGCATTGCTGCATTTCTTTCTCTATTGGTCGCCACTTGACATGTATGGCAGGATCACACATGAGCATGTGCATCCTTGAAAATATGGGGCCAATAGTATCCTGCCCTAAGAATCTGATGTGTCGTTGCATTGGCTGACCCGTGTCCAGTTCCATACTTACCATGGAAATCCTTAAGTACTTGGGTCGCCTCTTCTTGATTAACACAACGAAGGTAAATCCCTTTGTGGTTTCTCTTGTACAAAACACTAGACTTAATTAGAAAATTTGCAGATTTCAAGTGCAAAGCTCTACATTGAGTAGAATTGAGATGCAATGGGCACTTACCATTCAGCAAGAAATACACAATATCAACATACCAATCATCTTTAGTTATGTCTTCTACATTGTAATGTTGGCATGATATCAATGGATCAATTTCTACGATTGACTTGACCAAACCTTGTCCACGAACTATTTTCATGGGTTGGATTTCTAGATCAAATTCTTGGAGAGTTGAAATCCATTTTCCCCGTCTTTCACCTAGTTCATTTTGTAAAAACATAGACTTGACAACAGGGTCAAGAACTACAACAACCCTACTATGCACTATGTAATGTCTGAATTTCTTGATGGTCTTGAACAACGCATACATTTGTTTATCTAGAATGGAATATCTCAATTTTGCATCCTTCAAAGGAGTACTCAAGAAAGCAATGGGATTTTCAATGTTACCCTCACTCTTTTGAGTTAAGACACTTGCAAAAGAATGATCTGAAGCAAATGTGTAGACATAAAAAGGCTTTGAATAATCTGGACTAACTAAAACAAGGGCTCTAGAGATAGCATCTTTGATGCTTTTGAAAGCATCCCTATTTTTGTTTGTCCATTTAATTTGAGCATCATTTTTTAACATGTCATTCAAGGGCTTGGCAATCTCTACGAATCCTGAAATGAACTTTCTTACAAAATTGATCTTGCCAAAGAAGGACCTTAACTCTTTCTTACTATTGGGTGGAGGAATCTCTTGTATAACATTTATTCTTTCTTGATCAATAGCAA
The DNA here is from genome assembly GCA_028583015.1 of Wollemia nobilis. Lineage (NCBI taxonomy): Eukaryota > Viridiplantae > Streptophyta > Pinopsida > Araucariales > Araucariaceae > Wollemia > Wollemia nobilis. The sequence goes on from JAQPPZ010013709.1 coordinate 38,714, forward strand.
TCCCATCCTTTGAGATGACATGGCCCAATAGCTTACCTTTTGTTACCCCAAAGATGCACTTTTTTGGATTGAGGGAGATCCCATGTTCCCTACATCTTTGAAGTACTTTCCTCAAATCCTTGACATGATTTTCCCTTTTCTTAGAAAAATAGGAATGTCATCTACGTAAACAATGATACACTTACCAATGAGCCCTTTGAAGGCAAAATCCATAGCTCGTTGGAAGGTGGCACCCGCATTCAATAATCCAAACGACATTCTTCTATATGCGAATGTTCCCCATTTCGTTGTGAAAGTTGTCTTCATTCTATCATTTGGGTGGATAAGGATCTGATTGTATCCTGAATAACCATCTAGGAATGACATCATTTCCGACCCATTAACCTTTTGAAGAATCTCATCGATGGAAGGCAATGGGTAATTATCCTTTTGGGAAGCCTTGTTCAAATTCTTGAAGTCAATACACAACCTTATCTCTCCGCTCTTCTTTCTCACCGAGACTAGATTGGCAACCCATGTGGAATGCCTAACAGGAAAGATGATTTTTGCTTCTAGCAATCTCTTCACCTCTTTCTCTATTAGGGGCTTTAACAGGTTGACAATTCTTTGTCTCTATCTGAAAGGTTTGGATTTCGACTTCAATGGAATTGTATGCATTATCACATTCTGATCATATGTTTTCAAATCCTTGTAACTCCATGCTATGCAATCCACATACTCTCTTAATGCATGAGCGATAGACTCCTTTTCTTATCTTGTACATGCCTTAGCAATGAATACCTCTCGTGGATTTTCTGCACTCCCTAAGTTGATTAGATCACATGCTTCTTTAGGGGGTTGTACCTTTTTGCCTCTTTTTGTTTGATATCCGATATCAAATATATTTTCTAGTGAAATTGTATCTTTTGGCATTTTATTCATCATTTGGGATGTTTCACTATCCATGTCTATTTCCTCTTGCCCTCTCTTATCTTCATCTATCACTTGATTTTCAAAAATACCAGAATTAGTGATAAAATTGAAAATGTGTCTATCACTATCAAATACTTGCAAATTGGTAACATTATATGGTATTGAGGGACAAGGCACTAACTCAATTGAATTTTGTTTGCATTTTATGGTCAACTGGTTTCAGCATGCTTGTGGCAACGACTCAAGAATCTGCCATTCGATTGCGTTTCCTAGAGCTAAGGGAGATATTGAAAGCATCAAATTCATATATCAAATCCCTGACTCTAGTTTTGTAAAGGCTTAATATTTTATCCCTACACGCATATTGCCCTTTTATTTATCTGACCACTAACTTCGAATCTCCCAAAACTTTGAGACACTTAATCTTCTTTCTTAGGGCCAATTGAGGTCCGAAAATAAACTTTTCGTATTTCGCCACATTATTGGTGGCTGGGAACTGTAATCTATAGGCAACTAGCATAGGCTTGCTACATGGACATGTAAGTTCGATACCAACTCCAACACCTTGTTTCGATTTGGATCCATCAAATCTGAGAGTCCAAACCAAACTATCCTCTTCAGAAGTGCCATAAGAAAGGCTTTCCTTTTGAGGTTCTTCGGTAGCTTCTTCTATGTCAAAGTTATAGACCCCTAACTCAATTTTAGCAAATTGGATTTCGTTGGGCCTATTATACTCTGTAATCATCTCTTTGAGCCTTGGCTCACTATCCACCCATATTTGATTTGCTACTCCTCTCCAAGGCAACCACATATGGGAAGAATATGTAACGATGTATCCATTCAGGTTCTTACTCCAATCTCTTCCCAATACCATACCGTATTTGGAAGAAATATTAAGCACCAGGATGTCCACATGATGTTGAACTCTAGGCTTTGAATTAATCTAAATCAGGACATCATTCAAAATTCCAACCACATCCACAACCGATCTGTCCAATTGTACCACTTTACTCCTTGAAGGAATTGGTGTGAATCCTAACTTTTGGCAAATCTCGAGGGGCATGATGTTACCCGAGGCACCCGAGTCTATCAGACAATTATGTAAGTTTTTGCTTGTAATTCTGATGGTTATGAGAAAAGGAGGCACTTCTCATTTTTCCTTCCTCAACACTAATTGGGACTCGACACCTTTGACCTCATGGATTTTACTTGGTGGATACAACCCTTTCACCAAATATTCCCCTTGACCCATCAATTTAGCAACCTCGAACATCGAGATATTAGCCTTAGTCCTTTTCATGTCCTCTACTAGGTCGTAAGTGGACTTTTCGAGATTTTGTATCTTTTGCATAGGTTTGGACAATTCAACAACTAGAGGAGGAGGTGGATTATTATCACCTTTGGTATCAGGAGGAAGAAGGGGATTGTTTGGAGGAGTGGAGGAAGTTTTGGGATCCTTAGAACTCCTTGTGTAATAACCATGTCTTCCTTTCCCAACATGTCTAATAGCTTGGACTTCCTCTTCCATAGTTTCATCATCCTCTTCTCCTAAGATTTCAACATCCTCTTCTCCTTCCTCATTTTCTTGATAGTGGACAACTTCAGTCACCAAAGCATCCTGTTTCCCTTTGCAACAATGGGGTATTTCCTCATCACAGGGCTCTAACTCACCGTAATCCTCAAAAGCATCCACCTGATTGGCTACAAGGTTAGGGACATATCCATTATTGGGGTGAGTATTATACGGTCCCGTCCTCCTATGGTTAGGATTCTTATTGGGTATAGAGGTTTGGGCAACTTGTTTCTGTAGGCGGACTATGTCATTACCTTGTTTGAGAGTGATTTTCTTTAATTACTCAAATTCAGAATTAGATCCTTATGGTTGGGGCATTGCAACGCCAGATCCATACTCATTTCCTACGTTGGCAACCTCTTGACTAGACGTGATGGTTTGATTTTGAGCGTTTTGGTTCCACCAAGGATTCATGCTTTGAAGAGGTGGGACCATAGGATAAGCTATCAAGGTTTGAGTGTTGATCGCCTCGAATCCTGGCAGGGTTATCTGATTGTTTACCATCATTGGTGTGGTGGGTGGAATGGCTGCGTTAGGATAGGTGGGAAAGGATGGATACATGGGCATGAATGGGTATTGTTGATGATATGGTAAGGCGTTCATCATTGGCACTTGTGGTGCCATAATCTGGTTCATCATGGCAAACTGATTGTAAGGACCATATTGTCCTATCATGGGCAATTGGGGCATCCCCATGCCTTGCGATGTCATTTGTTGCTCAATGGTCATGGCCTCCGCATAAGCTAGGGCAAGGGTTGTAACCTTAGGATTTCTCCAAGCAAACATGGCTGTCATGGGATCTAGAGCTCCAAAATATAATTGAAGGGCCACAACGACGTCCACCATGAAACGATGAGTTACACTTGTGTAAAGCTTCTGGAACCTAGCATTGAACGTCCTAATCGGCTCATTGGGTAACCTTTTACAGGACACAAATTGATTATAGATGATGGTAGGATCTAAAAGCGACCTGAACTGATTGATGAAGGCTACCTCTAATTGGGCCCAAGAAGTGATGGACCCTGTGGGGAGATTCATGTACCAATCATGAGCCATCTGATCCAAACTCGTTGGGAAAAGTCAACAAGTGACGTCTTCATGATTTACTCCTTGTCTGATCATATGGTCTTTGTAATTTTGGACATGCTCTTCAACCGTGACAGAACCATCATGCTTAAACTTGGGTATCGACCTCTCAATATGCCTAGGTATTTCATGGACATCCCCGGGTATGTTCAAGGGAATACTTTGTGCACCATACCAAGGAACTGGTGGTTGGGCCATGTTATTCAATGGTGGTGGCCCTATGGGAACGATAGAAACCATTGAAGTGATGGGGACAAATACACTTGATGTAGCTGCCGCAATGGAAACAGTGGGTGCAGACCCACTAGATGTACTTGAGTCTAAAGATGACCCTAGATCAAGTATACTGGATGGGATTTCGATCTCTTGAGTTTTGTTTCTTGGCCTCCTAGAATTGGGAGAAATACTTTGAAAAATGGTTTCCCCAGTGGTTTTAGACCTAGTAGCAATGTGCTCAGGTTGGGCCAGCTTGGGAAAACTAATGTTCTACAAGGCTTCTCACAAATCACTCACAATAAAAACCTGGATAAACACTGTACCTGCAAGCACAATAAGGTGGAAACAAAACTACCCACATTAACTGTTAGAAAATCAAAGATCTAAATCACAAAGCTATGAAAGAAGGCCCTCCTAGCACCAAAATGTTGAGGGAATATTTTGCCCTATTGCAAAATAGTCACCACAATTAGAGTATTGAATTGAAAACTCCCTCTTGCAAAGAAATTAAGTGCAAACATAAATTTCTCCAAGGTTCTGATAGACAAACATTCTACATACATACATGTAATTGATGATAATTAAAAATAACATATGCTAGAATAGTCTCACAGTATGCAAGTGACAGTTAACAAGGGGCCTTGATAGTTTAATTCATACAATGCTTAGTGATCATGATTCTTTAATCCTCAAAGTGCATGTGAACTTTGCTTGTGTGAAAGTGGTTCCTTTTAATGCTCTTGATATTAATCTGATTTACCTTGAATCCCAATTAGCAAGTCCATTTTATCTTCAAATTAAAGGTGTAAAAATGCAAAAGTGCGTGGAATAGTCCACTTCATTTTAGACTCCATACCTTTAATGTGAGATTCATTTTATAGTTAGTAGATTCATTTTATCTTCATTATGAGCGTTCTACTAAAGCTAAGTTAGAATTTGGACATGTTAGTAAGTTAGTAAGTCAGTGTTCATTTGCTTTATCTGCCATTAATGTAAAGTAGGCGTTAGTACCCTCCCTCCTAAGATTGGTTTTATCTGAAAATTTAGATTTGAAAACTAAAAGCTTAGTGCAATTTGGAGGTGTAGAAATTCTAGATAAGGACCGGAATGGAAGCAAATGAAATGAATATACAAGAAATTGTGGAAAATGGACCAGAATAAAATGAAATTAAACAAAATGTATAGACAAAATTTTGGACAAGGACCAGAATAAAAGACGAAAATGAAATGCAAAAATTCTGGAAATGACTAGAATGGAGAAGCAGAAAACATAAATTCTGGAAATGACCAAAATAGAAAACAACACACAAAAATTCTGGAAAATGACCAGAGTGGAAAAACAGAAAAACAAAAATTCTGGAAATGACCAAAATGGAAAAACAATGGACAAAAACAAAACGAAAACTAAACAAACTATAGAAAATTAATCTATGACAAAATCTATTATAAATCCGTATCACACTCCCCTACCGAAAAACCCCAAGTTATGAGATAAGTCTAAAGGTAACCTGATCTAAGTAAACTTGCATAAAACACAATCAAATTAGACCAAGTGCAAGACTCAAAGGATAAATAAAGTTTGCATCTATTCCAATATTCACCTAGTATAACCCCCTAAAGGCATCAATACGTAGATATAAATTGAAATGAAAATGCATTCAAAACATAGACCATAAACACAATAACCTTCAACCAAAATCTCTTGTATTTTTGCTCACAAAGTATATACCTGCCAAAGTATATGTATTCGATTTCTAATATTATCCTTTTTAACAAAAAAAATTCCAACCTTTTTCATGGGTTTAAATAAATTTTAAACCTTAACCTTTCACTTTCAAAATTTGACTCTTCACTTGCCTTACGCCTCCCGTAAAAAAACAAAAAGAAATAAAGTATTTTATTTCCCTTTAATTCTTTTTATTTCTTTTTCTATAAATCCTTATAACTCCTTGATATATATTATAATGTTAGTAAAAATTACTTCTAATATTTCCTTTGTATGTTATAATATAAAACAAAATATTCTCATATTCCTTTTTCCCTTGTAACTCCCGTTTACATATACTATAACATATAAACAAAGCAAAGATTTTATCTCACTCACCCTTATGTTTGATCAACGCTTGGCAAAGCCTTTCCTCTTACCCAAGCTATATCTAGACAAAGCCCTACTGCTGGTCAGACGTCCATAGCCCCGGTAGAGTTTATCTAGATCTTGTGATTGATTTGATCAAGCTTTTCGATGCTCGTTCTCTTTTTTTTTTTAAAAGAAAACCTGACAAAGCTTCAAGCATCACTGGGGTAAGGCAACCTCCAAGTGAAGCGTTTTAGATTTTCGCCTAGGGTTGCAAATCAAGATAACTTCATCTTTCATAATTCCAGAAATACCATTTAGTGTGTGTGAGTCCCATGTGGAGCTTTGGCTAATCTTTCATTGTTCCACTTTCCACCATTTTAGTCCTAAAATCTGAGCATAATCACCAAATAACTCATCCCCATTTTATCGGGTTCATCGGTGTTCAAATCAGGTACTCCAACCTACTAAATAAAGGAGCTTAAAAAGGGCCAAAGACCAAAAGTTAGTGACCGCGAAATATTACCCCAAAACAAGTAACAAAAACTAATCCACCAAAGAGACCAGAGAACCAAAATCTGGCCAAGATTAAACCAACAATAAAACAACACACCCTTAATGAATCAACCACTCAAATAATAAAACAAAAACAAAACAAAACTCAACACACCAAACATATATACATATAATACACACCTGTACGCTTTTCAGGGTTTGAAATAGTGCTTTAAGTGCAACCCGTTAACATGCAAAGACAAATCTTTTCCATCCAAGGTTTTTAATCTAAAATTGATTTCACCTAGGATTTCAGAAATTTGATATGGACCCAACCACAAACAATCAAATTTATCATGATCCCCTTTCTTTTCATGTCCTTTATCCCACATCAAAACTAGATATGAAATTTTGAATGTTTTAACCGTACACCTCTTATCAAACCATCTCTTTACTACATCTTGATGTTTACTAAAGTGCATCATAGCTTCGTCTCTTTTCTCATCAAGATGCATTAAATGTGTCAATCTAGTTTCAAGCATATTATTTGTCCCAATGTATTCTTTCATGAAATGAAGCGTTTGTAATCTTAAATTTGTAGGAAAAATGGGATCCTGCCCATAAACAAAATGATACAGAGATGTTCCTATTGATTCTTTTGTTCTGGTCCTATCAGCCCAAAGAGCAAATTTTAGTTTACTATGCCAATCCCTAGGATTCTTTTCAAGCAATTTTTTGATTACACATAACAAATTTTTATTAGAGGATTTTGCTAAACCGTTACCTTGTGGGTAATAATCTGAAGAGAATTTCAAGCTTACCATGTTGTCGTATGCCCAATTTGCAAATTGCATGGAAGAAAATGTAGAACCATTATCACTTACTATTGCATTGGGCATTCCAAAAGGAGTCACAATATTATCCTCTCAAATTTTAATAACGTCAGTGGTAGCGTGCTTTGTGGGAATTGCTTCGGTCCACCTAGTGTAGTAATTTGTGGTAGTAAGGATATATTTATGAGAGTCTGAAAAGTTAGGATTGATAACCCCAACAAAATTGAGTCCCCATTGTGCAAAAGGTCTTGCCTCTACCACAAATTGTAATGGCATTGCTACATATATTTCTCTATTGGATGTCACTTGACACGTATGGCAAGATCGCACATAAGTGTGTGCATCCTTGAAAGATGGGGCCAATAGTATCCTACCCTAAGGATATGATGTGTTGTTGCATTGGCTGACCTGTGTCCAGTTCCATACTTACCATGAAAATCCTTAAGTACTTGGGTCACCTCTTCTTGATTAACACAACGAAGGTAAATCCCTTCGTGGTTTTTCCTATACAAAACACCAGACTTAATTAGAAAATTTGCAGATTTCAAGCGCAAAGATCTACGTTGAGTAGAATTGAGATGTAGTAGGCACTTACCATTCAACAAGAAATATACGATATCAACATACCAATCATCTTTAGTTATGTCTTCTACATTGTAATGTTGGTATGATATCAATGGATCAATTTCTACGATTGAATTGACTAAACCTTGCCCACGAACTATTTTCATGGGTTGGATTTCTAGATCAAATTCTTGGAGAGTTGAAATCCATTTTCCCTATCTTTCACCTAGTTCATTTTGCAAAAACATAGACTTGACAGTAAGGTCAGGAACTACAACAAAAACCCCGCTATGCACTATGTAATTTCTGAATTTCTTTATGGTCTTGAACAATGCATACATTTGTTTGTCTAGAATGGAATATCTCAATTTTGCATCCTTCAGAGGAGTACTTAAGATAGCAATGGAATTTTAAATGTTACCCTCACTCTTTTGAGTTAAGACACTCGCAAAAGAATGATCTGAAGAAAACGTGTAGACATAAAAAGGCTTTGAATAATCGGGACTAACTAACACAAGGGCTCCAGAGATAACATCTTTGATGTTTTTGAAAGCGTCCCTATTTTCGTTTGTCCATTTAATTTGAGCATCCTTTTTTAACATGTCATTTAAGGGCCTGGCAATCTCTACAAATCCTGAAATGAACTTTCTTACAAAATCGATCTTGCCAAAGAAGGACCGTAACTCTTTCTTACTATTGGACGGAGGAATCTCTTGTATAGCATTTATTCTTTCTGGATCAACAGTGATCCCATCCTTTGAGATTATATGGCCCAATAGCTTACCTTCTGTTACCCCAAAGATGCACTTTTTTGGATTGAGAGAGATCCTGTGTTCCCTACATCTTTGAAGTACTTTCCTCAAGTCCCTGACATGATTTTCCTTCTTAGGAAAAATAGGAATATCATCTAAATAAAAAATGATACGCTTACCAATGAGCCCTTTGAAGGCAAAGTCCATCCTCAAGTCCCTGACATGATTTTCCTTCTTAGGAAAAATAGGAATGTCATCTAAGTAAAAAATGATACACTTACCAATGAGCCCTTTGAAGGCAAAGTCCATAGCCCGTTGGATGTTGTGATGTTGTTGTATATCCTCGTGCGATGTTGTTGTATATCCTTTGTGACCCAACTCACTTTCAGTGATGACCACACTCCGAGTATGTGTGGATATGCTTAGTTGACTCTCCATTCTCGCTAGTCCACGTCGTGTTTCCCATATAATCGTTCGATCTACCTTCAAAGCCATCACTATTAGAGTGTTATCCCTGTGCAATCTTCGCCTGACTAGGTCATCGTCTCATCCGCATGGACACTCCGTCATTTAGCTCGTCCACGTCGGTATACTCAACATCATCTTCGCTGTCGCATTGTCTATCCATTCTGTTGGTATACACTCGGTGAAACCATACTGTCGACGTCTTGAACGTTTATCCATTATAATTTGCACTAGCTAAGCTTGTTGCTTGCGTCTTACAATCCATCGTAGCATCTAAAAGTCCATTGTGGTGTCTATGTCAGTGCTGCTCCTTGCATAGATGACCCCACTATGCCGGTGGAACTCATCCCACGTCACCACCGCAAAAATGACAATGCCACCGAATATAGCGTCCGACCTATATCCGTCTTCCCATTTATGTATACGACACCGTCACCGTCATCGAGCTTGATGCCTGCCACTCTAAACTGCCTACCTTATATTCCCATGAGGAATTTTGTTCCACATTAATACATCTTATTCACTCTGTGCTATTTGCCGTTGTTAAACTTTCGCCTGTGTCTCCCGATGAACCACGTTTGTCCACTGTGGCATCTCAATCCACATGTTTGGTCATCACTAGCCTGGGGTCTTCGTATTGCCGTGCCATGTACGTTAGGGTGTCAAGTGCCTCGTTGGTTGTTCCACTAGCAGGGTCCTCTTCATCCTAGGAAGTCCAAATGCATTCGTTCATTATGGCATGCATCGTGGTGTGTTCAATGATCGCTGATCGCTGTCTAAGTCGCACGATTGTCCACATTAGTGTCCTGTCACGTCCCATTCTTCCGAGCTTGTCATTTCGTGCTTCAATCGTGGTGGCGATTTCCTTTCTATCACCTGCACACCAAATGATCATCAAGCCAATTAGAATATGCAAATTAAATCATGGGTGATAGAAAAGACATAACACCATAACATTAAAAGCCATCTTAAATTTCTCCCCTCAAGAGAGATGTAAGATCACTTTATATAAGAACAATAGCCAATATATATAATATTACATGTGATAATATTATATTTATTATTATTATTTTTTTATTATATATATAAATGTTTTTTTTAATTTTTATTCATTTTATTTTATTTTTATTATTATTATTTTTATGATTATTTATTTATTTTCTTTTTTAATTTATTTTAATGTTTGCTTTAATTAATTTGAAATGCTTTATTAACACTCAAAATAAAACATTAACATTAAACTTAAAAAAACAAATGAAATTTATAAAACCACCTTGAAACCTTAAATGCACAAATAATGACTCCAATAAACGACAAAATCAACCTTATTACAAGGAAACAAGAAAACCCCACAAAATGAGGAACCTCAGAGGTTGCATGACGAGCCTGTGTCTAGGGTCCTATCACAAATGATCGCTCAAAGACAATCAAAATCCTCAACAAACAAAAATTTAGACTTCTCTACTTCTTCCCTTAGTAGAGCTACTTCTTGTTCTAATCTTTCACATTCTAAGACTTTTGCTTCTAACTTATCCTTGAACTTCTTTGTCTTAGCCATTGACTTATTAGATCCTATATAAGCTTTCCTCTTTCTTCATCACATTCTTGAAACTGAAGCTTAAGTTGAGAATTTTGCTTTCTTACCTTCTTCAATGTGTTAAGAGCATAAATAAGCTCTCCCTCAAGATCAACTTCTCCTTTTTCTGATTCTTCCTCTATATGTTTGCCTTTGAAAACATCTTCATTCTCTTGTGACTTGTCTTCTATATGATCACCTTCTTCTTCTTTTAGTGCCATTAGAAGATTCTCATCCGGTCCTTCAAGTGTATCTTCATATTCATCATCACTGAAACTGAAACCATTCTTTATACAACTATCTTCAATATGTCCAAAATTACCACATCTAAAACACTTGAGAATTATTGGTGACCTTTTCTTAACTTCATCATTTTCCTTTGTTAAAAATAGAACTTCATATTTATCATTATCTGAGAAACTATTTTCATTATCACTTGAGTACTTACTTGCATTGTCTGCATAGTAGCTCCTATTTTGTCTTTGAAAGAACTTCTTTCCTTGTTTGCCTTGTCCATCCTTACCTTTCTTTTGGTACCTATATTTTTCTGATTTCTTGTTCTTATGATCTTGTTTTTCTTCATCATTGCTATTTTTGGCTTCTTGACAATCAGTTGCATAGTGACCATACTTTCCACAATTGAAACATCTAACAAATTTTGCATATTTAAATATTCTTGGATCCTTATTCCTTTTGCCATAATTTGCTTCTTCATCACTGGATGACTCATTGCTTGAATCTGAATTTTTTCCCTTTGTTTTCTTAGTAGCTTTGAAGGTTGTTTCCTTCCGAAGATTAGGTTCATCGTTTGTTCTCATCTCAAAAGCTGTAAGAAGTAATACATATCTTGTCAAAAGATCACCATCTTTTGATTCCTCTATAGCAGAGATATTTTCACTAAACCTTTTTGGAAGAGATCTTAAGATCTTATCACAAACATCAGATTCTTCAATCTCAAGTCCAAGTCCTTGCATGGCATTTACAACCTCATCTACATGAAGTAGATAAGTACTAATGTTTTCCTCATCCTTCATTCTTAAATCTTCAAATTGTCCTTTGAGATTTCATATCTTTGCCTTTTTGACACTTTATCTCCTTCATATATGCTTTGCAACTTATCCCAAATTGCCTTTGCTGATTTTCAATGCATAACCTTTATGCAAACCTCTCAAAATTGCATTCATTGCTTTTGAATTGTAATGATGTAGAAGCTTACCATCTTTATCTGTAGGTGGAGTAGCTGGTGGTGTGTATCCATTTTCAACTGCTTCCCATATTTCATTGCCAAGAGCCATCAAATGAATCTTCATTCTCATACTCCAAAATATATAATCTCTTCCATCAAATACTGGTGTTGAATTATCTGAGGACCCATTCTTAGAATCCATTGTGTTCTTGAAAGCTTTTCCTTCAAGCTATTAAACTCTTTCGAAAGAATCCGCTCTGATACTAATTGAAGAACACAAGCTTATATTAAGAGGGGAGTGAACGGTATAAGACCACTTTTTACCTTTTTTTTTTTCAATCAATATTATACAATGTATAGATAGCAATATAAATAACAACAATCAAAGCAATGCACAAATCACCACACACAATAGAGACATCAATTTAACGTGGTTCACCCGGTGTGGTCTACTCCATGGAGAAAATCTTTCACTAAAATTTTCTCAATCAATCTCTTGGGAATCCTTTCCCTATTACAATGTTTATGGACCTCTGTCCAAAAGAGACACCAATCCCCTAATCAAGTTCGTAGATCTCTATCCACATGAGAACTTTCTCCTTAGCTTTGGCTGGTGATCTTCTAGAAGAACTGTTGTCTCCACTGCACTGGCTAATGGATCTCTATCCATTGAAGAATCCTGTCCTCACTCAGAAGACTTGTCCTCACTGCCATGGCTGATAGATATCTATCCACTGGATACTGTCGTCCTCTATACTCTGTCACTTCCAAATCTTGCTCTTGGCTCTGTCTCAAATCTGCACTAAATACAGTCCTTCGGTCTAGCACAAATCTGCTCAAACTCCTTCTTTGGTCTGGCACAAACTTGTCCTTAAATCTGCACCAAACTCTGTCCTCAAATCTGCACTAAACATAGTACTTCGGTCTAGCACAAATCTGTCATCAATCTCTGTCCTCAAATTTGCACTTAACACAGTACTTCAATCTAGCACAAATCCATCCTCAATCTCTATCCTCAAATATGCACTAAAAACAGTCCTTCTATCTAGCACAAATCTGTCCTCAATCTATGTCCTCAAGCCTTAACCTTAGCATCCGTTATTATTTAAATTAAAATTTTAATCAAAGATTAAAATATTTTAATTTAAATTAAATCCTCTTGTGGGTCTTTTCAACTTGATCCTTAATCTTTTTAAACTCGGTTTTTGATCCAAAATAATAATAATAAAATATTATTATTTAATTTGAGTTTGCTTCTCCTTCTTTGTTCTTTATTCTTTGAACCCTCCTATGTATATAATATTTAAAATATAATTTATAACCTATTGCTTTTCAAAACCTTACTTTTGGAGGAAACACTTAATGCCCTCAAAGATGGCGAACATAGCACAACAATGCTTTTGACATCAATGACAACAAACACTCCTCAAAATGTCCAACACCATCCTCGCATGCAAGGTATCGGGTAAATTTTGCGCCAAAGGAAAAATCGACCATCCTAAAATTGATGCCAATGAATGACAAGTGGACCCTTGCACCAATTGCGGGAGACATCGCGGATGGACGTCAGCCGTTGATTAAATCTTGAACGGAAGGCTACGATTAAAGGAAGGAAACTCATGATAAATCTAGAAACTTCGCCATGATAGCTGCAAATGGAGACGATTACCGACACATGGTGTTTACCGGACAATCACACGCCAGTGACATGGATCTAAGCCCTAAACCGTCGATTAAACCAAAATTGATGGACACGATTCATCAAGCCACGATATTATTCTTTGTCGTCGATTAATGTTAAGTGGTCATTGTCATTGGATAAGGTTAAATAGACGGTCTAGATCCTTTGCATGGCTAAAACTCCATGCAAAGGAAAATAAACCCTAAAAATTATCTTTCCTTTCGTAGAAGGTCGTGTAAAATCGCAGGAAATTCTCTGCAAATTGAAACAGACTTGAAATGCTATCGGATTTACCAGTGAAGCAAGATTGAAATCTCGGAATTGTGAGAGGAAACACGGGCGAAAAAGATATTTTGAGAACAACGTTGTAGGGTGACAATAGTTTAGCAAGGCAAAAGGCAAAAGCGACAGGTAACTTTTAAACTATTTCAATTTTGTTTTTGGTCGCATAAAACCAAATATTTTAAATACCTTAATTATTCTACTACATATATAATTAATGAATACTTTTCAGTAGTTTACGCAAAAGGATAGGTTAAAATTAAACTATTTCTGCTAATAAAAGAACCTATTGCAAAAATATGAAATTACTCCTAAATATTACGTTTTCGCATAATATTTTATGGAAATAATGAATTCTTCTATTTTGCAAAATGTAAGATGTTTTTTTTGTGTGATTGAAATAAATTTTGCAGGTCTCTCAGCTACTAAAAACGAATTTTGAAATTTCCTCACCAAAATTTCTATCTACCCTTTACCCTAAACCATGCCTCGTTCTATGTTTCAGAAAAGAAGCGAGCCCCTATCTATCGAAACACATAATCCTAGTGATTCTGTAAAAGAATTGTTCCAAAGAGCTAGGTGGTGGGATGCCCTCACGAAGTTCAGAGGGCACGACCAGGGGGTTGCCAAGCAATTTATTATGAACTGTAACCCTGCAAAGATGACCACTCGAATCGAAGATATTCAGTTTGACCTAAACCCGAGTGTTATCTCTAAAGTTCTAAGTCTACCGAAAGTAGGGCTACCTTATTACAAGAATCCCTCTAAAAGTGTCACCCAATTGGTAGCAAAATTTGGTGAAAAATGCACTATCATTTGCGATAAGGAAGGATGGATTAAGGGCATCGCCACTTCTTCACTTCCTCTTATGTGGTAGGAAGCTGTTGTCCTAATCATTAAGTTCTTTACTTTAGAGAGTCGAATGTCTACCTGTGCATCCTACCATCTCCAAATGCTGATAAATTTGAAATTTTCGAAAAACAAGGATTGTATCATCCACCTACCATATTTTCTATTTCAATCTCTAAAATTCACTGTTCGTGTTCAGCCTAAGAACTCTCATGGAAAACCTAAACTTCATTTAATTGCACACCATGGCCTTATCAAATTAATAGTCTTGAAAAGAGCACATGAAGTAAAAGTAGCCTAAAACAGAATAGTCGAAGAGTCTAACCTACCAGAAAATGTTGAGTCTATCGAAAATGAGCTTCAAGAAGAAAGTCCATCTGAGGAGGATCATGAGTCAGAAAGTCAGGAGAAGCATGAGATCCCAAAACGAAAACGTCGACCCACCAAAATTACTAAGCCAACCCAGCATGCACGAAATACTCGGCGTTAGAAACACACTCCTTAAACTCATGAGAAAGGAGATATGTTAGGGCACGAATCTAACTTACCCAAACTTGAACCAGCTGCTAAAACTTTGTCGCACCTTTGGGTACATAATGCTATTTTACAAATAAAAATTGATAAATTGAGGGAGGATTTCGTAGAGCACTCAAAACTGGTCCAACGAGCCCTTGCCCTCCATATAAACATGATCACGCAAATTTCAGCGGATAAGGTGACGAAACCTACTGACCTTGTCAACAAAACGCCACCCGTCGATGCTTCTCCCAATAAAAGTTCAACAACCAGTAGAAGGCCCAAAAAGTCTATCAACTTCAATAAGACGAGCTACAACAAACCTTTTAACTTTTCCAAACTCCTTGAAGAAGAAAGCTCACAATCACTTTCCAGTCTAACGCAATAGAATCAACCGAAAATATTGGATCCTTCCACCAAGATAGGAATTGCACCAAGGAATCTAGGCCTAAACGTCGGGATGCTTCTTGAAGTTAACGCAGTTATCGACAACATAGTTGCATCAGTTGAGAAACCTCCGCCTTCTCAAACGCAATATACAATGTAGGGAGAGGATTCCATCGAGGTTGAGCATATCAAAACAGACATGGTCGAAACACCGATCGGTGAGCAGAAGGCCAAAGATCAAGTACAAAAGGTGAAACGTGAAAGGAAATTACCGCCAACAAGACCTCCATCATCAAGAATTTCCACCCGACGGTTACAAGTCGGATGAACTGATAAACTATTTAAATATTTCCATGATTTTCAGACTTAATAAGTTGATATTTATATATTGATATTTCTGATTACAAGTCGGATGAACTGATAAACTATTTAAATATTTCCATGATTTTCAGACTTAATAAGTTGATATTTATATATTGATATTTCTGCAAAATGTTTGAATGTTTTGAATGTCTTATATTTGTAGATTTATTTTCTTTGTGACATATATATCTCCAAGGATGACATTATAGATAGTGTTTCTGTTTGAATTTGTTTGTGTATATAGTGCTTAATGTTCCATGAATACTACTGAAAACAATTCATTTTTTTGCAGATGTTTTAACGATTAGAGACTGCTGAAATTATTATACTATTACAGACAATTTTTCATCAAACAATTGTAGATATCAGTATTTTCAAATCTGTTTGGTAGATTCTGTAACATTTGTGTTGTCATGAAAATAATATTTGAAAATCTAAAATATTGTACGAAATTTGATTAAAATTTATGTGTTGTATTGTCATATATTGGTTTTTATTTAGAGTTACTTCTAAAAATGTTCAGTTCTTGTTCTTTTCAGTACTGCTACCACTGATTTTCAGAAACAAGATCTAATAGACTTATCTGATTATTTTTTAAAATAATTGTATTTTCCTGTCTCATGCAATTGTGGATTTCTGGATAAATGTGTAAAATTTCTTGAATATTTCAATTTACGGTACACTATTTGAAACATGTGTGATATTTGTGATATCTGTGATATTTTGTTGAAACCTCATTTTCTTCACATGCATGAGGACATGCATCTCTCAGTTTGGGGGAAAATGATGAGTAATTATTTGATATATATTTTATGTAGTAAATTGTTTCATTTTTATCTTTAAATTGTGGTTATAATATATTTTAAGTAAGTTATTTATGCTTATTTCTATGATTTATTAGTTAAAAATATGGATGCAGTTAATCTGACAAATATGTGCAATTCATGCAAAATACGTCCAAATTGTGAGTAATTACACAGGAAAGTGATAGACTGTTTTACGGGTGTATGATGCATTAGTTAAGCTTCATATTACACCTTAGACGTGAAAATATGAACATACGGACGATAGATTAAGAAGGCTCTAGACGCGGTGACAAAATAGTGGTTGAAGACTGTTACAAAAAATGGTAGCTCAAGTATGTTATAGAAGACAATTATTGAAATATGTTACATATGGTAGCTACTGAAGATTGTTATCAATATAAAACTTTTACCAGTAGTTACTGAAGAAAGTTGATCGACACTGCATGCCACATCAGTGACATCATGATGCTCTTACATGGCAACAAAAGATTACAGTCAACTTAGTTGACTTGTCACATTCTTCACGAGGATATTGTGATTAATAAAGTTGTAACTTTATTCCATAAGGTTGAATAATTGGAATATTGTTAGGTTGATTAGATTCTGATGCAAGATTGTTATGTCCTTCCTGTGATTTAAGGGGCATATAGTTATGTGTTAGATCTTGCAAAATTTCAAAGTTAGTATTGTTTTGTTATGTTAGTTCATAAAGTGCCATTTGGACCACTTAGGTTATTTACTAAGTCCAAGCAAAATTAGTAATTGTGTTAGTTTAGATTATTCTCGTTAGTACATAGTTGTCGTATTATCAAGTCCATACATCCACATGGCAAAATATGTGGAAAAGTTATATTCAAAATTGTCCAAGTCATATTATATATTACATAGGAAGACCTTTGAAAAAGGTCTAATCGTCAATCATCTATCTAATGAAGAAATGTTCAAAGTCTAGCTAATGTCTGTACCATTTTTGAAGAAATGCGTCAGATTGTACATTTGAATTTCTAGCAATAAAAGCAACACTTTACTCTTCACATATGGTAACTGTGTCATTTGTATTTACTGCTTGATTTCTTTTATGTAGTTGTAATTGTAATTTTCCTGCATCCATATAATAGAATAATGTTAGTAGTAGTTATGCATCTTAGTTACTCAGATAAAGTAATTTAGGGAAGAAAGACTTACACTGTCCTCTAGGAGGCAAGGCCCACTCCTATAGTCAGTCCGTAATCTCTCGCCCCTACAATAGGTTAGAAATAGTTTATTAACCTTAGAATATAAAATAAATTAAATTTACATCTCTTTAGAACAAAATGCCAGAATAGATAATTAAAACTAACTGCACGAGGATCCTGACCAATAGATAAAATCATCAATAGGTAATTATCATAAATACTGCATAAATCATAAATTGCATTTTATTTTCATTCCTGCACGATTTAATTTATGTTCATTGCAATCATTACTTTTCTGCAAAACCTGAAACTAAAAGAGATCTGAATTAAGCATAGAATTGATCCCTACGGTACAATCTATATTGGATTCTACTCTTTGAATCTAACCTTGATTACCCCGGATTGATAAAATTAAATGTAAGCTATTACAACCGATCATTAGTGTGGTAAATGGAGGATGGAGAAGGTGATGATTGTGGTGGGATGTACGCGTTGGAAGCTCTTAATAATTCTTTAGAAAGAAGAAATTCAGTGGTGGATGGAGAGGATGAAATCTGGTCCATGTCAATGAGGCTAATGTCTATTGGAATTGGTTTTGTCAGATTGTATGGATTACGGAGGGGTGCAAACAAGTCAAATGAGATCGTGTTAACTTGGTGGAAATGTGGTGGTTGCAATGCGGGGGTTGGATTCTCTTGTGAATGCTCTTGAGGAAGCAACTAGTTCAAAATTTTTATTATTATTTTGTTTTTGAAATGACCAAGGTGGAGGTGGTGGATCGACGGGTTCATCAAGGTGCTCAGGTGGAAGAAGCAGGTAAAATATGGGTCGTGGGATGGGGAAAACATGAAAGTAAAACTCATCCATGTCAATAATTGGTATGATGAAGGTTGATTCTTCTTCAGAGCTATCAGAGGCAATTAAGAATGTGTCAAATGTCTCATCAAAATCCTCCTCAAAATCATCATCATATATGGTATTGATCATGGAGATATGTAGAAACAACTCAGGAAAAGCCTTGCATAGTTGAGGCATGAATTTAGGATCTATATACTTGTCCTCACTAGCTTCACTATCCTCATTATCCTCATCAAGATCTATGGTAATTTGTTAAAGTACTTCTATGAAGGAGGTTGTGGAGAATCATGGTTTGTATCCCAAACCCGCGCGATCATGGGCATCTCAAAAGTCAGGCCCAAAAATATCATGAATGCCCTATTCATGTCATCCTAAACCATATCCTTACCAATTAACGCATCAAAAGTAATGAATGGGGAAGGATGGATTGGATAGATAGTCGATGTTATCGTAAAACTATTGTTGTGGTTTAGTAGGAGGGAGTAGATTGGACAAGGAATCGACCTTCCTATACACAAAATTGATCTAATTTGACATAGAACCCATATTGTATACTACACAAATAACTAAATGTGGGTCATGTGGGTGACCGTAATCTCTGACAGTCTCAATGCTTGGTGTGGTGATTGCAATATTTTGGAGGACGTATTCACCAATACTTGGATTGGTGAGATGAACTACAACTTGTGTGGGTGTGGTTGTGGAGGTGGAAGCTTCAAGAATAACCTGTGTTTCAAATGGGGGCAATGGCGTATGTTGTAAGGGTGCCTCGTAGATAACAAGATCTATTTGCGAGATGGCTAATGGTGGAGGTAGGTGCAATTGAATGGGGTGGACAATGGTTTGGGGTTTAGGATGAGGTTGGGGGTAATGGATGTAGCCAAAATTGGAGTGGTGTATGATGGGGGATGATGAGTGATTGTGGATGTTGATGAGGGTTGGGTGGTTGGATTTATGAATTGGAGGCTTGTCCCCCCTACATGAAGGTTGGATGGGTAAAAAACTATTTGTATGATATGATGGGACTTGACCTAATGAAGGTGAGGGTTGATTTGTTGGGTGATAAGGTGTAATGGTAAAATGATAGGAGGTCGATGATGAAACATGATTTGTATTGATGTTTTACAATGTGGGGGCATGATCAGTAATGGGAAGGGCCTCCTGGATGGGTTCTTTTGATGAAGTATTTTTATGTGAAGTTGATGGAGTGATGGATGGCAAAGGTGACTCATATGGGTTGGATATCAAACTGTAGTACTTGAACGGTTCCTCATTTGCTGGTATGTAATGAATTTGTCTCTCATGTACATATTTTAGGCACTGGTGTAATCGAATACCCATGTAATCGAATACTCATGTTACGTTCTGAAATCTTGCTTTTAAGTTTCGTATCACTAAACATTGGTGGATGAAACATTTTTCTTATTAAGCTCTTTCCCAGAATAGACCTTTAGTCTGTGATATACCTACCATTATCTTTGGAACAGATGTTTCCAATCCACAATGTGGAGAGGATTATAGTCCGTCAAAAGCAATTATATGTTTCAACGTAGATATTAATTTGTAAATAGCTATATTGTTTATTGAGTATTATAAATTTTTGTAATAGATAGATAGGTAATGTTTATAATTATATATTTTTGACTTTTAAAGCATCAAATGGAAGACCTTTTAAATCTAATATGTTTTTTTTTTCAAGTAAGTAGTAATTTTTTAAAACTCTTGCTTGTCCTCGTCTATTAAAAAATTAGAGTGTTCATTTGTGTTTGCATGCAATTGAGAGACTTGTTGATATATTTATTATTGCTAGAAATCAAACATGTAGGTTTTTATATATTTTAAAAAAATATCTTGGATACTATAGGTTTATTGTGATATAAATCCATTTAAGTTAAGAATAATTATGTTTGTTCATCTTATTGGAAGATGAAAATTCTTTCGTTAAAAATAGTGAAGGATCAAGTAACCTATAAAAAACTTGTGTCTAGTCTATATTGTTTTAATATTAGGTAAGTAAAGCTTACATGTATTTTTTTAAAATATAAAATGTATAATTGTGAGAATGGATTTCAATTACTAATAACAAGAAACAAAAATATTCTTTACACTCATTCCATCGTAATATGGTAAGCTATAGCTATTAAATACTAATCATAACATGATAATTAAATTAAATGAAAGTTGAATTAAAGCTCGTAAATCAAGAAAAGCCAACCAATAAAATCCTTCTTGCTAGATTGCTAGACTACTTATCTAACCGTATATCTGTAACAATGCGAGATGTGTGGAGGATGACCTTTCTTTCATGCTCACCTACTTTTCATCTTCTTATTCAAGAAAGAGGAATGCATAGAGTGTACATTATCATTATACTCTATATTTTCTTCTTCTACAATAAATGGTCATAGACATAAAAATCTCTTTCACCTTTGCATTTTGAATATTCAACTACTCTACTTTTAGACTTACATTTTACATTATGCATTTTGTAGATGAGACATGCCCGGTATGTTATGGGGTTTGCTCTACTTTTTTAGATGTTTTATTCATTTATTTATTTTTTGCACTTTTACATTGCCTAGCATCTGCATTTAATCTTTTATGAATGAGTATCATTTAACTATATAAAGTGTATTTTGCATGTTAATTATCTTTTTGTGTGTTGGTTCTTTTTAGTGTTGGGGAATTTAAAGATTTTTAATTATAAAATTTACGATGGTTGATTGCGATGCATTTGAATGTAAGAACCATTGTTTTGTGTTTTGCTTGCTTGTTCACTTATTAGTATAAGATTTGAATGAGTTTTTGCATTTAAATTTTCATGACAATGTACAAAAATGTGTTTGAATATTTTAGAGTGATGTTTGTATCTAGGCAGAAGGAAACACATATGGCATTGAAAGCTCTGTCTATTGATGCTTTCAATGGGTTATTGAATGAGGATCTTAATCTTCATTTGGATTTTGCTTAGGATAAGAACATTGCACCTACACAAAATTATTTTTATATAGAGTCAAATGATTACAATTTGTTTATTTTTACTATTTAGGTATTATTGAACATTCTTTTCATGTAATAAACATGTAGAGTTTTTAGTATAGTGATTATTGTTTCCCTCTAGCCTAATTGTTCCTCCTCTCATGTTTAGTAGCATATGATAGATAATTAGTTGAAAGTTCAAATTTCATTTAATCAATATAACAATGATAAATAATTTGTAAAAATGACTTCGATATATAACATAGAAAATGAGGTGTTTTGTGTTTTAATTATGTCTAAACATGACAAGAGAGAGGAATACATAGTTTATATTCTTAGTTTATCCATTTATATATGAATGGAATCTAAAAATAAAATTTGAGTATCCTATGTGAAGCATCTAGTAATTTAAAGTTTGATTATCCCTCTTCATTGTTTTTTTTTGTTTTTGATGTTGGAATAATGTAGATAAGTTAAAGATAAATGTTGGCAATGTAGATTCATCAATTCCATGTGCTTATGTGAAGATGCCTAGTTTCAATGGTAAGTTTTTTCACAATTCATTATAGGCATGGTCTAATTCATTGGTAGAGTATTGTTTGCTAATTTTGGTTACTCTATTTGTTAATTTGATATTTACATGTGATGTAATCATATCATGGGAAAAACATGAATTTGTAGAGTCATTCAATTCAAAAGCATGTGCTCAGTATTAGAACACTTAAATTCAGGCATGGTGCTTCAATGTTTTTTAGAAGTATCGCATAGTTTTATGGTAAATTATTGTTCTTGAATCTAGATGCTAGGATTTGTTATTGATGAAAAAAGTTAATTTATATTCATTTAAGATAACAACCTTTACAATAAAAAAACAAGTGGGTGGGTTAATACACCCCATGGAGAATCAAATTAACCCTCATTGACAAAGGTTAGTAAACAAAGCCGCCAACAAAACACAAGTTTATCAATCATGATCATTGATGATCATTACATCAAAGAAAGCATATCATATGGAGTAATGTGCCCTGGCGTGTTGTCCTGCATAAACTACTAGTGATTATGGGATGGGAATCCACCCCTCTACATCATGATTAAGGCCTTCAGTACCCACATCGCTCCAACCAACAATTGGCTAAAGTGAAATTGGTTGAACATCATCCCACCCCCTATCTTGGCAGGACGAACAAGCAATTTCAACATAAGGATGCTTCTTGACTAGTGAGGGTTGGGACCAGTGCCTGTTTGTGAAAGCACTTCTTGCATATGACGAAGGCCGCCAGTGAGAGCAGGATTGAAAATTCTCCTAATAAGAGCGCTCTGTGGGGTTTCGATTGACTGTACATGAAGCATTGGCCCAATGCGCCAAAAGAATATGTAGATGATCCAAATCCATAGAAAATTTGTTGGCTTGAGTACTGTATCTGTAGGCACATGTCATTAAAAACTTCTAATTTGTCAGCATGTGTAAATGTGATAGAAGGTATACATTGTTTAAAGAAAATTTTGTTACGGACCTACCAAATATGAAAGAGTAGCCTAATCCTGAAAACTTGCCACACTTCAAAAGCGGGAGAGAAAGTAAAAGAGTCCCCAAGAAGAGCTTGGAGACAAGAAAATCTTGTAGTTGCAAATGGGGAAAAAAGAAATAACCCATTCTCAAGATTGCCTAGATCTTCTGCAATTCCAAAAGAGGTGAATACAAGACTTGGGAACACCACAAAAAAGACATTTAGGATCAGGAATTCCAAGGTGCTTCAAACGTTCTCCCAAGGGAAGGCCTTGACACAACAAGCTCCACGCAAAAAAATATTGTTGGGGCTCAACATAAGTAGCCCAAACATTCTGAAATCTAGAATTCTACCTAGTCCTTGTAGAAAATAAGTCCCAACACTGATTGAGCTTAGGAAAAAAAGGAATATGAGGAGATAACCATTTATACCCCAAACTAGCCTTATAATTAAGCAAAGGAGTGTCAACATGCCATCTTCACTTTGACCACCAAGGATGTTGTGAGCACACACCAATCTTATGTAACATAGAAAAAGGGGTGAGAACAATAACATAATATGTATCTTTATCCACACAATTCAGCCTGAAGGTGCGTTTGAAATCATTCCATGGTATCCAATCCCTGGTATGGCGAGAAAAAAAATTAGCTATTGTAACAATACCCTTTTTGAAAAACCACTGAGCATGAATCCATTGCACCCAAGCTAAGGGAGAACCTTGATGAAGAAACATGGGGGACCACCAAATATTCATAGAATAAAAGTTTATATGAATGAGAAACACAAAATTTTCCTATTATATTACATTAAATATAATATTTTTAATTTAACTGCTCAAATGAATTCAATAAAAACTTATATTTTGTAGGTGTTTGTCCTTATTCCATTACCTCTATGATATTAAAGGAATTCTTTCACTTTAATAATAAACATTATAGTAAATTGCCATTCTTCAATCTTAAATGCTAGGATTGTCAAATTGATGATAGGATTTTATAATTTGTAAAACAATGCATGGCATTTTTATATTACATTAAATATAAGTTTATGTGAAAGAGAAACACTATTTTTTTTACATCACATTACATTAAGTATAATCATTTTAAATTTAAATACTTAACTCATTTAAATAAAAACTAGTTGCAAGCTTACTACAGTGGTAAGTGCTTTGGCATCTCTTTAAAATGTCTAAGTTTCAAACTCCACTCAGTATGAGGGATCAAACCCCTCGTAAAAGCCTATGTAAACTCATTGAAAAAATAAAAACCTAATATTTTGTAGGTTTTAATCATTATTTCATTATCTCTATAATATCAAAAGTCACTTTCAATATGTTTACAATGATATCTTGATCCATTTAATTATTTACTTGTTACAATTCTCAATCACATAATTTTTCACAGAAACTAAACACTTTACAATACTTATTCAAAGATAGATTTTAAATCAATTATTCTTTTAACCATAAAGGACACCGTAGTGGCATGTCTTTGGTGTTTACCTAGAAAATCCATCTTTAAACCCAAAACCTTTCAAAGATAGATTTTAAAGTAATTATTCTTTTAACTGATAAAGAGCACTGTAGTGGTATGTCTTTGGTTTTTACCTAGAAAACCCAATTTTAAATCCAGAACCTAGCCCCTTTTAAAAATGGTGCTTTACAATAAAATTTAGTGAAAGAGTGCTTTACCTTAAAATTTAGCTAGAAAGAGATAGGTCAGTTGATAGTGTTGAAGGTCTATTGAGTGCAATGGTTTAAGATTTGGCTCTTCTTTGGAAGGTCCAAGGTTCAAAACATGGCATTTGTGTGGTTGTGTGTTAATCCCCTATTGATAAGTGTAGCCTTCGATCTTACGAGGGGTCATGGTTTGGAGGGGACTATGACATGTGTGTGGTTGTGTGTCAATACCCTATTGATAAGCATAGCCCTCGATCTTACAAAGAGTCATTATTGGGAGGGAACTGCTTAGCCTTATACGTCACCCATAAGGGTTTACCATAAAGGATACAATAGTGGTATCTCTTTGGTTTTTTCTTAGCAAACCAATGTTTAAATCCTAAAACCTAACCCTTTTAAAGATGGTGTTTTTAGAAAAATACAACCAGAAAGAAATAGGTAAGTTAAATAGTGGTCAAGGTCTATTGTCTTTATTTTTATCCAACAAGGTAAGGATTAAAAACTTTCTTAGAAGAGAAAAATGAAAAATCATGGGTTTCAGTTTAAAATGAGTTTGTATGTGCTTTGGTTTAATTTATATTTTATTTAAAAATTATAGCCTATAGAAAAATAGCCTTGCAAAACAAAATGCCACAAAATAAAATCCAAAAATATAATACTCTAAAACAGAGCACTAAACCCTAAAAACATAGCATAAATAAATGTAGAACAACTTACAGAGAAAAATTATCCTCCAATTATACTTTGTTAACAAAAAGTGAAGGGATAAAACCCCTTCTTCAGAATATTATTTCTCCTGAGCAAGGGGGTTTTGTTGAAGGAAGACAGATCTTGGATGGAGTGATCTTGGCTCAGGAGGCTATCCATTCTATGCATAATTCAGGTAACAAGGGAATGTTCATCAAACTGGATATGTCTAAGGCTTATGACAGATTAGAGTGGGGTTTCTTGGTCAAGATGTTGGCAGCCTTTGTTTTTTCTCAGGACTGGATTGCTTGGGTCATGAGTTGTATCTCTACGCCTTCCTACTCTGTTTTAATTAAGGGGCTTCCCTTGCCACCTTTTGGAGCCTCTCGGGGTCTCCGTCAAGGAGATCCCTGCTCTCCTTATCTCTTTCTTATCTTGGCTGAAGGTTTAGGCAGACTCCTCCTGAGAAGAAGACGTCAAGGACAGATTACATGAATTAAAATCGGGGCTGAAGTTTTGACTCATTTACAGTTTGTGGATGATACGGGCTTGGTGGGAGTTGCCAGCCTCAGGGAAGCAAGAGGAATCAAAGATACTCTTAACATCTACCTCCGGGCTTCTAATCAAGTCATCAATGAATCAAAATCAAAAGTGGTCTTCTTCAACCTTGATCAAAGGTCACAAGAGAGAGTTATGGAGATCCTGGGCTTCACTAGGACCTCCCTTCCTGTTGTTTATTTGGGGGTTCCTCTGCATTGCAAAAAACTGAAAGCTGATTTCTGGAAGGACCTGCTGGATGGCATCAAAGAGAGAATGAATCACTGGTCTCATAGATGGTTAAGCTATGGGGGCCGACTAACTTTCCTGAAGTCTGTTATTCAGGCCATGCCTATTTACAAATTCTCTATTCTGGCCGCCCCTCCTTCAATCTGGAAAGAGTTGGACAAAGCGGCTAGAAGTTTTCTCTGGGAAGGTGCCAATGGAGAGAGGAAATGGGCCTTGGTTGGGTGGGATAAGGTCACCCGACCCAAGGAAAAAGGTGGGTTGGGCTTAAGAAGTTCCAAGTTTAACAATCGGGCCCTGGCTGGGAAACTGTATTGGAGGTGGATTTCCCAGCCTTCGTCCCTTTGCAGCAGAATCCTTTCCAGTAAATACTTGGGTCTTGTTCATCCCAACGACTTGGGCCGCTATCCTTTGGAAGGTAATGGTTCTCTTGTGTGGCAGGCGCTCAAGCTTGGATCTCGCATTATCAAAGATCAATTGTTCTGGAAAGTTGGGAGAGGGGAGAAGGCCCGTTTTTGGACTGACTCTTGGGATCAGCATCCTCCTATCCTTGCTGTGTTTCCTGATTTGCATCCGTTAAAAACAGCTCTTGAAGATAAGGGTTGGATTAATATTGAGAGCTACTTCAATACCAGCCAATTGGGGGAGTATAAGGTTCAAAAGTTTAAGCGGCTGGGTGAATGGCCTATTCCAATCCCTCCGGAGCAGGCTCCAACTCTGGAAAAACTTTTGGCAGAAAGGTTTCTTACTGGGAGAGATGAGGAGGATGAGCTTGCCTGGGGCTTTGGGAACCTTGGGGTTTATTCTGTGAAGGAGGGCTATGCTTCGATCCTTCCTGAGCCCCCCCCACACTCTTTTCCTGTTCATGAATGGAGGAAGATATGGCATCCCAAGGGCTGGCCGAAAGTGAACTTCTTTGCTTGGCAGCTGATGCATTATGGTATCTTGACCTTTGACAATCTCAGAATTAGAGGCATCATTGGCCCTTCCCAGTGTGTTTTGTGTTATAGGAATGAGGAAACTGTGGATCATCTTCTGTTTGATTGTCCT
This sequence comes from Wollemia nobilis, assembly GCA_028583015.1. NCBI lineage: Eukaryota > Viridiplantae > Streptophyta > Pinopsida > Araucariales > Araucariaceae > Wollemia > Wollemia nobilis. The sequence goes on from JAQPPZ010013709.1 coordinate 66,048, forward strand.
TTCACACAGCAGATTTGGCACCGTTGGTTCTCCCACTTTAAACTTCAGGCGCTTGGAGACTTGTCCTGGACCAATTTATGGGAAAGCTGGAAGAGAGGTAGATTTATATCTAAAGCTCTTCGTACTGGCTGGGAGCTCGGTTTCCTTTTTATTTGGTGGCAGGTTTGGTTGGAAAGAAATGCTCGTATTTTTCGTGAAACCTTCTCTTCGGTGGATGGGATTTGGCAGGTCATCTGGAGCAAAGTTGTGGAAACCGTTGCCATCTATGCTGAGAAGGAAAATCAGCCGGCTTCTAAGCCTTTGATTGGGAGAGGTGCTGATCTTGAGAGACAGGTAAGAAGTTGTTGGAAACCTCCCCCAGAAGGCTGGGTCAAAATCAATACTGATGGAGCTGCAAAAGGTAATCCGGGTAATGCTGGTAGTGGGGTTATCTGCCGTGATCATGCTGGGACTGTGCTCTATTGGGAATTGCAAGGTCTGGGATATGCCACAAACAATGAAGCTGAGGCCTTTGCTATTAAATCTGCCTCCATCTGGGCCGTCAAACAAGGTCACAGAAAGATAATCATTGAGTCTGATTCCCAAATCCTGGTTGGTGCTCTTGATTGCTTGAGGAACTTTGCCTTAAAAGCTTGGAGGCTCCGGATTTTGGTTTCCCAAATTTTAGAGCTTTGGAAGGAAATTGAGGATGTGATTCCTGTTTATGCTAGTAGATCTCTCAATAAAGCGGCTGATTTCCTTGCTAAGATGGGTGCTGAGAGAGAGGTTGGGATTCATCTGCATAGCAATTTGTCTGTGGAGGATGCCGAGATCAGACAAGGCCTTGAACAATTTCTGAAATAATGTGCAAAGTTTTTTTTGCTAAGGGTCCTTTTTGTCGTGATATCGCGACATGTTGTGCTGTCGCGGCCGTTGGCTGGTTTCTGTCGCGATATCGTGACAGGTTGAGCCTCCGCTGCCTCTGGTTGGTTTCTGTCGCGATATCGCGTCTTGTCGCGATTCCGCGTCTTGTCGCGATATCGTGACATGTCGCGATATCGTGACATGTCGCGATTTCGCGACAGGTTGTGCCTTCCTGGCCTCTGGCGTATTTCTTGCGCGATATCGCGGCATGTTTGGCTCTTTTGAGACTGGTGGGTTTTTTGTCGCGATATCGCGACCCTTATGCGGCTTGAATGCTGTTTAGTGTTTCTGTCGCGCTCTCGCGACGCTTTCTGCGGTTGGCTGTCGAGGGCCCTTCCTGTCGCGATTTCGCGACATGTCGCGTTATCGCGACTGTTGGTGCTGAAGTGGCCGTGACGGGTTTTCCTGTCGCGATTTCGCGACATGTCGCGTTTTCGCGACATGTCGCTTTTTCGTGCCGTCCGTTCTCTATGCCTTGTGGCTGCTAGTGTTGCCTTTGTGCGCTTTCCTTGCTGTGTTGCTCGTGGCTCTGGCTCGGGATGTGTTCTCTCCCGCTTGTATCTGGTTTTTGTTCTAATACAAGTTTTCATTTTTTCAAAAAAAAACAAAAAGTGAAGGGATAATATTGTGATGAAATTACATTCGAGGAAAAAAATGCTCATACATTGCCACCTACCCATCCATAAGCATTAAAACAATTTAATTAACATTCTCCCCCTTAATGCATAAGGTAATAACACCCAATTTTGTTCTAAGCATGCATCTTGGTGAACACATCTATCACCATTAGATGGGCCAAACCTCATTGCTACATGTCCTTCAACAAGATCCCTAATGAAATGATATCTTATATCAATATGCTTCGTATGACTATGAAAAACTAGATTCTTGGACAAAGCAATTGTAGAAGTATTATCACAAAAAATTGTGATAAGATAATTTTGCTCATGCTTCAACTCTTTCAATAGTTGTTTTAACCAAATAGCTTGACATGTTGTTAATGTTGCTACAATATATTTAAATTCTACTATAGAAAAAGAAATAGTTGTTTGATTTTTGGATGACTAGGAAATAACACTAGTTTGAAGAACACAAGCTTATACTGAGAGGGGGGTGAACAATATAAGATAAAACTTTTTACTTTTCAATCCAAATGATAACAACAATAATATCAAGGTAGTAAATAATGCATAAATCATCACACACATGAGAGACATGGATTTAACGTGGTTCACCCAATGTGGGCTACGTCCATGGAGAAAATATTTCTTATAAATTTTCTCAACAAATCTCTTGGGAACCAAATCCCTATTACAATGTTTATGGACCTCTATCCAAAGGAGACACCAATCCCCTATGCTCAAGTTTGTGGACCTCTATCCACAGGAGACCTCTATCCCCACTGCTATGGTTTGTGGACCTCTATCCACAGGAGAACTCTATCCCCTTTGCTCTGGTTGGCTCCAAAGCCTACTCTCAACTCTACTCAACTTTGATCAAATATGCTCACAACTCTGATCAAATCTGCTCAACTACCTATACTGATCTGTCTCACACCTGCTCACAAGTCTACCTCAAACCTGCTCACAAATCCTACTTAGAACTGCTCACAAGCCTTCTCAAAAGGCTTGCTCAAAATAGCTCACAATATTGCTCTAATATGCTCATTGTCTCTGCTCAACTCTGCTCTAACACATGCTCAAAACTGCTCATAACACATGCTCATAACTACTCATAACACAAGCTCAACATTGCTCATAACACTTGGTTTGATAAAAGTACTTCAAACATATTCTACCCAAATTTCTTGTTCAAGAACACATAGAAATGATATGCAATATAATTTCACAATATGTTCTTTTCAATATCACTCAAGACAATGCACAAAACTTGCTCTACAAACTCTAGCACAAGTGTTTCCAATTTATTTCAACAATGAAGCACAATTTGTTCACAAACCCTAGCTCAAATATTTCCAACAATGCACATATATAATCCTTATTTCTCCACCTTATGATTCAGAAATATTTGCTCAACCAAACACCTTAAAGAAGGAATAATATCACCATACCTCTTAACTTGCTTTGATGAAGATGTGCCCTCAAAAACCTATCTCAAAAGAATTTCCTCTTCAAAGTGCCACTTCAAAACTGGTTAGTAGATTTCTCTTTCAAACCATCAACATTAAATTTCTTCTCAAAAATATGTGCACAATGAAATCTGAAAATGATGTTCAATGACTCTCCTTTTGTTCTCAAAAGATAGGGCATTAACAATTATCAAAACCCCTCAAACTTTCTTTTCACCATACAAAAATTTCAACAAAAAATCAAACCACAATAACACCTTATAACTCCTACTTGTAAAAGACACAAATAATTTTCAATATCAATAATGTACCTTATAATCATCCAAAACCCTAAGTGCAGAATAATTTTAATTTCCCTTTCATAAACCTTATACCTCCTATTCTCACATGCAAAAATATCCCCTTTGTATTTTCTCTTTATACTATTTGTAAAATAAAAACTTTATAAAACACACCCTTATAATTTCTATTTGCAAAATAGAAAGCTTTTATAACACATCCTTATAACTCCTATTTGCAAAACAAAAATTTATTAACTCACACCCTTATGACTCCCTAACATAATAAAACTAACACATACCTTATAGAAAATTTAATTAAAAATTTATGCCCTTACCACTTCTGCCATCGAAGAGAGTCAAACGTGAAACCTCACGGAGCCCACGCTCTAGTGCGAGCTAGAGTGCCAACTAGGCTAGCCCACCCACTAGAACCAAAGACACACCAACAAAATTTTATCAACCTTTCTTCTGCCCAAATGTAACTCAAAAACCAAACTACCATTGTGACTCGAACCCGAAACCTTCTCAATATCAACATCTTGCGTAGGGTCTACCTGCCACCTGGGCTAGTTACCCAGTTGGAACCACTTGAGCACTACCTCCTATATTGAGGTTTGTGCACCATCCTCCTTTTTCTATCCTTGCATTAAACTTCATGCACTCTCCTTACTTCACTCTACCCTTGCGTTAAACTTTGTGCACTCTCCTTACTTCACTCTTTCCTCACAAATGGAATGAATGACTCTTATTCCTTAATCATTAAAACCTTTGCAAATGAATTTTATTTCCTCCTTATATATGCAATTCAAAACTTTATGAAGATGTCAGCTCTCTTTTCACTTGCCACCATTTGAATTTTAATTTTAGCACCATTTAAAATTAAAATTTATTTTTATTATAATATTTAAACCTTGGTTTAAATATTATAATTTATCTTTTAATATTTTGTCTTTTGCTCTTGAAATATTTTTCAACCTTGCAATAAATAAATATTTTTCAATAGAACCTTATCTTTTTCTTGCTATCATAACCATAGAGAACCTTATCTTTTTCTTGCAAACATAACCATGGAGAATATTTTTAACCAAATAATACCTTGTCCTTTTCTTGCACACACAACCATGAAGAATGCTTTTACCTTGACAATTATTGTACCCTTGAAGATATTTGCCTTGCACTTTAATATTTCAACCTTGAAGATGATTTTCAACCATTTCACCTTTGACATCAATGACAACCAATATACTCAATATTTCCAACAATCTCCCCCTTTGTCATTGATGGTAACCCTTTCTAAAAATTTCTTTTCCAACCACTGAATTCCAAATCTGCTCCCCCTTATTGATTTCTCTCCCCCTTACTGAAACTCTCCCCCTTTGACATCAATGGCAAAGGGCTCCTTTGGGGCTAAAAAATAAGACTCTTAGCTCAACCCCCTCACCACCTCCTCTCCTTGAGGTGATCAATTTTGGGGTGGGAGTAAGACTACTCCCAACTTTCCTCTAAGATACTCAAAAGTTTCCTTTGGAAGTGGCTTAGTAAATATATCCATAATCTGTTCCTTTGTAGTAACATATTCCAATTTGACTTGTTGATCCATCACCTGCTCTCTCAAAAAATGATATTTTATTGGAATGTGCTTGGTCCTTGAATGCATCACTGGATTCTTTGAAATGTTTATGGCACTTGTATTATCACATAGTATGGAGATGGGATGATCATGCTCTATTTTAAAATATTTTAAAGTTTACTTCATCCATAACACTTGTGTACAACAAGCAACTGCTGCAATGTACTCTGCCTCTACCATGGATAAGGATATCGATGCTTATTTCTTGCTTAGCCAAGAGACTAAACAATCTCCAAGAAAGAATGCTCCTCCACTTGTGCTCTTCCTGTCATCAATACTGCCTGCCCAATCTGCATCTGTATATGTTGTGAGAGTGAAGTTGTTACTTCTGGGATACCAAAGTCCAAATTCCATAGTTCCTTTTAAATACCTGAGGATTCTCTTTACTGCTTGTACATGTGTTTCCTTTGGTGCTACTTGAAATCTTGCCACTAGTCCCACTGCCTGCATTATATCTGGTCTTGTAGCTGTGACATATAGTAAACTTCCAATCATGGATCTATACAATATCTGATTTGCCTCAGGAGATTCATCATCTTTACTCAACTTGCATCCTATAACCATGGGGGTACTCATTGGTTTGCAATCCTCCAATCTGAATTTTTTCAACATTTCTTTTATATACTTGGTTTGTGAGAGAAATATACCTTTTTCTAATTGTGAAATCTGCAATCCAAGGAAGAAGGACAACTCACCAAGCATTGACATTTCAAATTCATTTTGCATACACTTTGCAAATTTCTGACACATCTTATCATTATTACCTCCAAAAATGATATCATCCACATAGACCACCATAATCAACAAGTCATTTCCTTCATTTTTGATGTATAAATTGTTGTCAACTATTCCTTTTCTGAAACCCTATTCTTGAAGATACTTATCCAACCTTGAATACCAAGCCCTAGGGGCTTGCTTTAGTCCATAAAGAGCCTTCTTTAATTTACATACATAATCTGGCTTATCAATCAAGTTGAACCCCTCAAGTTGCTCAATGTAGACCTCTTCTTCTAAGAAACCATTGAGAAAAGCTGATTTTACATCCATTTGATATACTTTGAAGTTTTTGAAACTTGAGAATGCTAAAAATATTCTTATGGCCTCAAGTCATGCAACAGGAGCAAATGTTTCATCAAAATCAATCCCTTCAACCTATGCATAGCCTTTGCATACCAATCTTGCTTTGTTTCTGACTACCTGACCATATTCATTTAACTTATTTCTGTAAACCCATTTAGTGCCAATTATATTCTTGTCTTTTGGTCATGGGACAAGTTCCCAAGTCTCACTTTTTTCTATTTGATCCAACTCTTCATCCATTGCCTTGACCCAATATTTATCTTCTCTTGCCTCATTGAAATCCTTGGGCTCAATTTTAGATAGCAAAGAAAGATTTGCATGTTCACCTATTCCTATTATCTTCCTCCTTGTTTGTCTTTCATCTGGATTCCCAATAATCAGATCTCTTGGATGATTCTTTTGCACATACCTGGATGGTGTCTTAGGTGGTGTTCTTTGTGTTTCATCTTCTTCTGATTCTTCACCTACTTCTTCTTGGCAACTTTCTTCTTCTTGATATACAATTTCTTGAGTTGGTTCTCTTGACCCTATTTGTTCATCAACTATTACATTTGTACTTTCCATAATTGTATGTGTCCTTTTATTATAGCATTTATAGGCTTTGCTCTTAGTGGAATAGCCAAGGAAGATACCCTCATCGCACCTTGAATCAAACTTGCCCAAAATTTTCTCTTCTCATCTAATGTAGCATTTGCTTCCAAAAACTCTAAAATACTTTATAGTAGTTGGTCTTCCCTTCCAAAGCTCATATGGGGTTTTATGATGATTTACTCTTACTTGAGCTCTATTGATGATATAGATAGTTGTATGAACTACCTCTCTCCAAAAACCATCTGAAATCTTAGACTCACTTAGCATAGCTCTGGTCATATTCTCGATAGTTCTATTTTTCTTTCAACTACTCCATTTTGTTGTGGAGTCCTTGTTGTTGAGTATTCTCTTTTGATTCCATGTTGTTCATAGAATTCTATGAATTCACTTGAAGTGAATTCTCCTCCTCTATATGATCTTAGACACTTGATATTTTTACCTATTTTATTTTCTACTAAAACCTTGAATACCTGGAACTTCTCAAAAGCTTCTGAATTTTCTTTTAAGAATGCCACCCAAGTCATTATGGAGAAATCATCTATAAATAGCATGAAGTAACTTTCACCTTGTAAACTCTTTGTCCTTGTAGGACCACATAAATCAGTGTGAACTAGTTTCAATGGTTCGGATGAAGAAAATTCTTTTGACTTGAAACTTGTTCTTGTTTGCTTACCATGCTGACATTGTGCACAAATTGTGCTTTGGGGTATTTTTATCCTGGGTAAATCTCTGATTGCCTATTTGTTGCTTATTTTCACTATGTTGTCAAAGTTTAGATGACCCATTCTTCTATGCCATAACCAACTCTCATCCTCTTGTGATAAAAAATATTTTTCTCCTTTAATTTCACTCAACATGTAGAGATTGTTTGTAGTTCTACTGGCATCTGCAATAAGCTTTCCTATCTTGGATTTTCTGATCTCACATCTATTTGGGTGAAAGGTGATTGTGTGCCCTTGATCACAAAGTTGACTTACACTTAGTAAATTGTGCTTCAATCCCTTAACATACAATACATTTTCTATCTTTGATTTTCCATTATCTAAACTCAAAGTCCCTTTTCCAACAATTTTTGTTGAAGCATTATCACCAAATTTTACTGATCCTCCATTGATTTCTTTAAGTGAAAGAAATTTACTTTTATCACCTATCATATGACTTGAACAACCACTATCAACATACCATTGATTTCCCTTATCTTGTGCATGAAGAGTTATTTGTACCAACATTGACTTCTCCTTTTCTTGTTCCTCTTTCCTTTTCCAAACTTTTGAGGTTGTATTCTTTTGAACCTTTTGATCCTCCTTATTTTTGCTTGATTCAGGAAACATTGTTTTACACCATTTGGCCTTGTGCCCAAAATTATTACATTTGTAACAGATGATATTGTTATCCATGAGAGGTGCAAATGAATTGAAATTTCTATCAACATTATTTCTCACACGGACCATGCAATGTACAACTTTATGACCATATTTGTTACATGAAAAACAATAACCATGGAAGAAATTTTGTAACCTGTTAGATTGCCTTGAATGATATGGTCGCATGATTCTTCCTTTGTTGTTTCTGTAATTGACTTTTGTCCATGATGTTTCTCTATTTTCTTCCTCCTTGATACTTTTGCCTTTCAATATATCAACATAGGTCATGGGCTCTTCTTTCTTTGATATCTTTGTTCCTTTGGAGCTTGACTCCTCTTTCTATTTCCCTAACCTTATATTTTGTTGTAACTTATCCTTAGACTTTTCAACTCCCTTTCTTAGAGAGACAATTTCAAGTTCCAATCTTTCACATTCTAACTCTTTTGCCTTTAACTGTTCAGCCATATATTTTTCAATTTTCTTTGCCTCTTCAACCTTCACCTTTAAGTCTGTGAGATTTTGTAGAAGCTTTGTCTTTGTTTCCTCATCCTCTTGAATTTGAGCCTTCAAACTTGAATTCTTCTCTCTAACTCTTTCCAAATTTCCAAGAGCAGCAATAAGTTCCTCTTTCATGTCAATCATGGCTTTTTCTCCATTTTTTGGATCTCTCTCTTTGATTTCAACCATAGGGGCATCTTCTTTCATTTTAGTGGTCATGTGTGTTCTTGTAAGATCTTCCTTCAAAATATTAGGCTTTTCATGAAGGAACCTGCTCTGATACCAATTGAAGAACACAAGCTTATACTGAGAGGGGGGTGAATAGTATAAGATAAAATTTTTTACTTTTCAATCCAAATGATAACAACAATAATATCAAGGTAGTAAATAATGCATAAATCATCACACACATGAGAGACATGGATTTAACGTGGTTCACCCAATGTGGGCTACGTCCACGGAGAAAATATTTCTTATAAATTTTCTCAACAAATCTCTTGGGAACCAAATCCCTATTACAATATTTATGGACCTCTATCCAAAGGAGACACCAATCCCCTATGCTCAAGTTCATGGACCTCTATCCATAGGAGACCTCTATCCCCACTACTCTAGTTTGTGGACCTCTATCCATAAGAGAACTCTATCCCCTTTGTGTTGGTTAAATCCAAAGCCTACTCTCAAATCTACTCAACTCTAATCAAATATGCTCACAACTTTGATCAAATCTTCTCACAAATCTTATCAAATCAACTTAACTTCTTACAAATCTACCTCAAACCTACTCACAAATCCTACTTAGAACTACTCACAATCCTTCTCAAAAGGCCTACTCAAAATAACTCACAATCCTGCTCTAATATGCTCACTATCTCTGCTCAACTCTGCTCTAACACATGCTCAAAATTGCTCATAACACATGCTCACCTCAAAAATTACTCATAACACATGCTTTGATAAAAATACTTCAAACATATTCTACCCAGATTTCTTGTTCAAGAACACATAATATGCAATATAATTTCACAATATGTTCTTTCAAATATCACTCAATGATTATGCACAAAACTTGCTCTTCAAATTCTATCACAAGTGTTTCCAATTTCTTTCAACAATGAAGCACAATTTATTCTCAAACCCTAACTCAAATATTTCCAACAATGCACATATATAATCCTTATTTCTCCACCTTATGATTCAAAAATATTTTCTCAACCAAACACCTTAAAGAAGGAATAATATCACCATACCTCTTAACTTGCTTTGATGAAGATGTGCCCTCAAAAACCTATCTCAAAAGAATTTCCTTTTCAAAGTGCCACTTCAAAACTGGTTAGTAGATTTCTCTTTCAAACCATCAACATTAAATTTCTTCTCAAAAAGATGTGCACAATGAAATCTGAAAATGATGCTCAATGACTCTCCTTTTGTTCTCAAAAGATAGGGCATTAACAATTATCAAAACCCCTCAAACTTTCTTTTCACCATACAAAAATTTCAACCAAAAATCAAACCACAATAACACCTTATAACTCCTACTTGTAAAAGGCACAAATAATTTTCAATATCAATAATGTACCTTATAATCATCCAAAACCCTAAGTGTAGAATACAATTTTAATTTCACTTTCATACACCTTATACCTCCTATTCTCACATGCAAAAATATCTCCTTTGTATTTCCTCTTTATACTATTTGCAAAATAAAAACTTTATAAAACACACCCTTATGATTCCTATTTGCAAAATAGAAAGCTTTTATAACACATCCTTATGACTCCCTATTTGCAAAAAAAAACTTTATAACTCACACCCTTATGACTCCCTAACATAATAAAACCAACACATACCTTATAGCAAATTTAATTAAAAATTTTGTGCCCTTACTACTTCTGCCGTCGAAGAGAGTCGAACGCGAAACCTCACGGAGCCCACGCTCTAGCACGAGCTAGAGTGCCAGCTAGGCTGGCCCACCCACTGGAACCAAAGACGCACCAACAAAATCTTATCAACCTTTCTTTTACCCAAACGTAAGTCAAAAACCAAAACTGCCACTGTGACTCAAACCCGAAACCTTCTCACTATCAACGTCTTGCGTAGGGTCTACCTACCACCTGGGCTAGCTTCCTAGTTGGAACCAATCGAGCGCTACCTCCTATCTTGAGGTTCATGTACGTTGTCCTCCTTTTTCTCTGCCCTTGCGTTAAACTTCGTGCACTCTCCTTACTTCATTCTGCCCTCACGTTAAAATTTGTGCACTCTCCTTACTTCACTCTGCCCTCACGAATGGAACGAATGATTCTTATTTCTTAATCACAAAAACCTTTGCAAATGAATTTTATTTCCTCCTTATATATGCAATTCGAAACTTTATGAAGACGTCGGCTCTCTTTTCACTTGCCACCATTTGAATTTGAATTTTGGCACCATTTAAAATTCAAATTTATTTTTATTATAATATTTAAACCTTGGTTTAAATATTATAATTTATCTTTTAATATTTTGTCTTTTGCTCTTGAAATATTTTTCAACCTTGCAATAAATAAATATTTTTCAATGGAACCTTGTCTTTTTCTTGCTAACATAACCATAGAGAACCTTGTATTTTTCTTGCAAACATAACTATGGAGAACCTTTTTAACCAAATAACACCTTGTCCTTTTCTTGCACACACAACCATGAAGAATGCTTTTACCTTGACAATTATTGTACCCTTGAAGATATTTGCCTTGCACTTTAATATTTCAACCTTGAAGATGATTTTCAACCATTTCACCTTTGACATCAATGACAACCAATGTACTCAATATTTCCAACATATTTTCCATGTCAAAAATATTTCTAGAAGTACTCTTGCGATCATTTAGACAACTTGCCGAATCACTATCTGTGTATCCAACCAAACGAAAATCATCAGTGATGAGCTCTAAAAATGCTCATTTTTGTACAAATTTTCCATATATATTGCGACATTTATTTTAATAGAAATATGTGTTTCTATGCAAATTTTATATGTGTTTAACAATTTATTGTGCATGTTCTTCAATATTTGTTTTTGAGTGCATTTGTGTAGATTTCGTAAATTTTACCATTGTTAGCATGTTTACATCAAGGTCCCACTCGGACCTAGCACTTCCAATTTTATGATGACAAAAGTAAAGGCAAAATATTTGTAATACACTGGTGTGAAGCGCTAAGTCAGGCGTTCGATTCCCTTTCAAGCACTCGACTCCCATTTGGCGCTTGACTATCGGATGCTCGATTCCCATTTGGTGCTTGACTATCGGGAACCTGATTATCATTAGGCACCTGAATCCCATTTTGGTACCTGCTTCTCGACTTCTATAGATAAGGTGTCTGATTCCCATTGACGCAGAATTACGACACGACTCTTATTGTCGGTAAAACATAATGGTAATTTCAACAATGGATGCATATGGATTCTCAGTAGCGGAAGCGAACCAAGGACAATGCCAAAGATCATCAATTATCTATATTTTAGCAGTAATGTAAGATATCGATGTAATCGAATAAGAATGGAAATATCAGACGTATTCTATTTTGATAAAACAAAATACGCTGATTGGTCTAAAACTAATATTTTATTCGATCTCCTTCATTTATTCATATTGTTGTAAAATAAGAATCTGAATTTGATTTACCTTCATAATGTAACATGGTATGGCTGCATATATTATAAATTCATGCTCAACGATTTTTTAAAAAGGGTGTTGTTACAATAGTTGATTTTTTGCTTACCAGACCAGGGATTGTATCCCATGGAATGAGTTCAAATGCACCTTTAGGTTGAATGGTGTGAACAAAGATACTTATGATGTTATTACTCTCACCCCTTTTTCTATGTTGCACAATATTGGTGTGCGCTCGCTGCGTCCTTTGGTGGTCAGATTAGAGATGGCATGTTGACACTCATTTTATTAATTATAAGGTTCGTTTGCGGTATAAATGGTTATCTCCTCATCTTCCTATGGTGCCTAAGCTCAATCAACATCAAGACTTATTTTCTACAAGGACTAAGTAGAATTCTAGCTTTTAGAATGTTTGGGCTACTTATGTTGATCTCAAGCAATATTTTTTTACGTGGAGCTTGCTGTGTCAAGCTCTCCCCTTAGGAGAATGTCTGAAGTACCTTAGAATTCTTGATCTTAAATATCCTTTTTTTGGTGTACCTGATTCTTGTATTCACATCTTTTGGCACTGCATAAGATCTAGGTAAGCTTGGGAATGGGTTCTTTCATTTTTTCTCCATCTACAACTACAAGAGTTTCTTGGCCCCAAGCTCTTCTTGGGGACTCTTTTACTTTCTCTCCCACTTTTTGAGGTGTGGCAGGTTTTCAAGATTAGCCCGCTCTTTCATAAGGTCCGTAACAAAATTATTTTTAAACAATATACACCTTCTGTCACATTTACTCATGCAGATAAATTAGAAGTTTTTAATGACATGTGGCTACAGATATGTACCCAAGCCAACAAAGTTTCTATGGAGTTGGATCACCTGCAAGTTCTTCTGGTGCAATGGGCCAATGCTCCGTGTACAATCAATTGGACCCCCCCAAAGCGCTCTTCTCAGGAGCATTTTCGATCCTGCTCTCTTTGTCGGCCTTCGTTATATACAAGAAGTGCTCCTGTAGACAGGCACTAGTCCCAACCCTCATCAGTTAGGAAGCAACCTAATGTTGGCATTCCTTGTTCAACCTGCCAGGTTAGAGGGTGAGATGATGTTCAACCAATTTCGCCTGGGCTAGTTGTTGGTTGAAGCGACACGAGTATTGAAGGTCTTAATGAGAATCGCGATGCAGAGGGGTGGATTCCCATCCCATAATCACTAGCAAATTATGTAGGATGACTGTATTCCATTTGATATGCTTTCTTTGATCATTGGTAAACTTGTGTTTTGTTGGAAGCTTTGTTTCCTAACCCTTGTCAATGAAGGTTAGTTTGATTTTCCATGAGGTGTGTTAATCCATCCACTTTTTTTATTATAAAATTTGTTATCTTAATTTAATGTAAATAACTTTTTTCATCATATATAAAATCAAATAATATTTTATAATAATTTATAAAATATAAAATATTTTTAATAAGTGATTAATTAATAAATTTTTTTTCCCTCAAACTTTAAAATATCAATTTAAATTAAGTCCATTGAAAACCCTTGATATATTTAAAAAAAAAAACTATAAATTTTATTGTCAGCAAGAAATATTCATATATTAACCTATATATATATATATATATATAAATATATATATATTTTTTTTTTTTTTTTTTTTTTCGTGTATATTAAATGTGCGAGTGGAATCTTCATGGTAGTACCGATTCAACGCGCTTTCGGCACTTGATACTTCGTCTTAAGAAGAAAGGAATCATTCATGTCCCAGACCGCGTTTTGCTGCCGTACGAGATATCTATGAATCAATCGCGTTTGTTTTTAATTTTATTTTATGTTAAATGATTAGATTAATTCTATTTCCTTACACAACATTCTATAAAAATCACCTGGTGCCCTAGAGTTTGCTCAAGTCCTGGCCAATTTAAATTGTGATTTTCATCCATTTTAGGCCCTTACAGTTTCAAACAACCATTCATGGCTTCTTGCTTCTAATCTTGCGAAGAAAATGATGGACCTGATCCTTTCAATGCATTAGCATCTCAATATGTATGCAAAAAAACAGCCGAATCTCCCAAATTGTATCATACGTACATCAACCACCGTGGCATAGACGTGAAATATAGTTTACCTCTCTTACTTCCTAATCAACTTCAACATATGGGGTTGCGGAATTTTCTTTATGAAACAGAGTTGGCAGTTGGAGAAGGGTTCGAACTTGCGATTCATTATGCTATTTCGTCTGCTACCGTTCACATAGCAATCTTCTCACCAAGATACGGAGAGTCTCTGTGGTGTTTACATGAGCTGTTTTACATGTTAGAAGCTGGTGCTATGATCATTCCTGTGTTTTATGGTGTGAAGCCTTCGGAGCTCCGCTATATCGATAAGGGAATATATGCCGACGCCTTTGCCAGACTAAAGAAGAGGTATCACGATAACGAGCTTCGGAATTGGAAAGATGCTCTTTACCACGCTTCATTCCTCTATGGCTACGAACTCAAGCCCGAGTATGACTGCTATGTCGTTCCAATTAACTCTGATTTGTTTTTATGATTTCGTTTGCAAAATTGATTAATTCTAGTCTAGCAGAACATTTTTTCTCATTTAACTCTTGTTTCTTATTTAAATTTTCAGTGGTAACGATATGGATGAGTTTCTAAAAATGGTCGGACACGCTGTGCTAGAAGAAGTAGAAGAAAGAACATCCTTAGACGTTGGAGAACGTCTGGTGGAACCTGATGAAATTCTGAAAGATTCTGACAGAAAGTGCATCCCATTCACGGCATCTTCCTTCTCAGCTTTCCAAGAAATTGGAACTCAATTTGGAAGGAAAAGAAAAAGATCGTCTTCGTGTTCAAGTTGATTTGATCTGTTCATCAACCATAGGGGGCCCGATGTGAAAAGAACTTTGGCCAGTTCACTTTACCATCAACTTAAACGTATGGGATGCCGGGCGTTTCTTGATAACCAAGAGATCAAACTGGGAGACTTGGTACCTCTTGTGCTTCAGGATGCTATTTCATGTGCTTCAGTTCATGTAGTCATTTTCTCAGAACAATATGCTCAGTCCCCTTGGTGTTTAGATGAGCTAGTTTTCATGTTAAAAACGGGTAGGAGGATTATTCCCGTTTTTTATGGTGTAG
>JAQPPZ010013711.1:0-79373 GCA_028583015.1 Wollemia nobilis
TATGGCTATGAGCAATAGACAAGTATTGAAGAGTCACATTACTATGGCTATATTTTGGAGATAAAGCTCCATATAATGTAAGGAAAAATGATTTATAGTGATCACAACATAGTGAGAATTGATAATATAGATTGTATATAGATTTCAAGTAATTTTATTGTAAGTATTCTTCATGCATGTACATGAATGGTTTTGTCCATTTACATTCATATTTGATATTATAAGAAAATGCTATTTTCATTATTACATTCACTTGGATGTATATTTGATTGCTCATATATATAATTCTACTCTTGATTATTGATATTTTGACCAATAATATTATGGCTTATTTATATTGGTATTGTGCTATTTTGAGATAATAAGGCTTAAAATACAATAGTGGTATCAGATCTACCACTTAAATCTATCAATTTTGTATAGATTTATATTTTACTATCCACCATTATATTGGAATTTGTTCACTTTGAAAGCAATGCAAACCTGGACTCTATTTTATAAAGGTTTTATTGAGTAGATATTGTAGGGATAGGCAAAATTCACCCTAATTTGGATGTTAGGGTTTTTCAACTTGGTTCAAGGAAAACTAGTGAAGACTAGGACTCAACTTGAAGTAATTAAGAGCCAAATTACAATGATGTTTGATGTGTGGGGACATTCATAGTCACCTTCATATTAATTTTGTATTATCTAGAAAAGAGGAGAATCATTTTTTTCTTAGGTTTGACCTAAGACATTGGAGATAGATTCCACAGATTGAAGAACACCATAACTTCCAAATATTGAGGAGCATCATAGATTATAGATATTAAGAAGCATCATAGCTTCTAGAGATCGAGGAACATAACAACTTCTAAAGATAGATAAGCATCATAGATTTTAGGATATATAGGAGCATCGAAGATTTTAGGATTTAGAGGAGCATCTAATCTTCTAGGAGATAGAGGAGCATTTAAGCTTCCAAAAGATAGAGGAGTGTCTAAGCTTCCATAGAAGATAATAAATACAAAGCTTCTATAGATGAGAGAAGAAGGAAGAATTATAATCTTCCTAAGATAAAGAAATATTGGAGAACTAGGCAATCTACAAATATCTTCATATCAATTTAGTTTTTGTCATGGATTGGTTTTTGAAGTAATGTTCTTCAATGAGATATTTCAACGTTAAACCTAATAGTGCAATAATGAATTTAGAATATAAAATGCATCATCAAGTGCACTACCCTATAGAGGTCATTGTGTAGAGATCATCATATAGAGGCCATAATATAGAGGCTATGTAAGAGGTTACATGAGTAGGAAGATAACAATCTAAGAGCACATCTACCTAATCATAAATATGTAGATACTTGAGAGTTATAAGATCTATTATACAGTGGCCACCTAAAATACTGTAAATTCTAAAGTGCTAATAGGGTCTTATCCTTCAAGAAAGAAATAAAAAATATCAAGCGCTAATAGGATGTTAGGTTTCAAGAAAGAAAAAAAAATATCAAGTGCTAATAGGGCACTAGTCTTCAAGGGAGATTAAAAGTAATGAGCTCTAATAGGATGCTAACATTCAAGGGATATTAGATGAGCACTAACAAATATTTAGGACTCAAATAAAATAAAAATAAATTTATGCTAACATAAGTGCTAGCATTCATAGAAATTAAATAAACTCAAGCATATTTCTAAGAATAATTTACAAAGTGAATTGGACAAGTATTAGTGCACAAGTAGAGCACCACATGAAATAAAATTTTGACAAGCATGATGTTCTATAGAATATTATCCATAAAATATGATCACAAAAACAACACTCAAATGTGTTACCATTGTCGACCAGAGATGACCACTAGAGTAGCACTAAGACAAGCTACCATCATAAACTAGATAAAACCACCAAAGCAACACTCATACATGCTACCATTGCGATAATAAATGACCATAAGAGTAGCACACAAACATGCTACCATTTACACTAGATATGAGCACAAGAGCAATATTTTGGCATGCTACCATAGTCACCTAGAAGGAACCTAAGAGTAGAAAGAGAACACGAAATATTTACTCATACCAAAGTGAATGAGGAATTCCAAGCATTAGGAAATATAAGTGTTGGAGGAATAAGGCATCACTAACCAATTCCTAACATATCACAACATTAATAAAGGTGATAAATACTTTGGCCATCACATGTAATGTCTATGCATTACATTTCCATATATAGTGGATTATTAACTTTTTTTATGGAAAATTAATTCTATTTGCTTTGAAATACATTAGGTTAAGTTATAAGGTTTTCCACTTTAATATTTATTGAAATTTATGCACCTTGATTAAGTTTTCAAAAGTTACTTTTTGAAAAATTGAATTTATATTTTAGTTATGGAGTGATAAGGATTACTACTTGGATTTAATTTTTTATAAGGTTTAAAAATATAATAGTTCTTTTAAGCTTTGAATATTTTACGTTTTTTAGTGTTTTATATTTTGAATGTTTGAGGATTTAGTTTTGTAGACACCAAATCCTAGCCACTTGTCATCCATGCACAATATAATCACAACCATCTAATATTAAAATATATATATATATATATATATATATATATATATATACGAATAAATCACAACCACTCATCACATTATAATCTCAAATATCCATTCAACTTGAACCATGTCACACATCAAAGTCATAATCTTAGCCATTCATTATGTTTTAATATCGGTCGCTCATTGGTATCATCAAAACCCTAACATATTGAAGGAAGATTATAAAATATCATTCACTTTAGTGAATGAGGGTTAAGTGATCAATTTGTTGATTCTTGAGATAAGAGAACATTAGGCCCCTTGCATCCATTGTTACCCAAACCCTAGCATTTTTCTAACATTTTTCGTCCTCGCCACTGTTGCATCCTCCACATCTATTATCGAAAACACCTTTAAACTAGATCTAGGTTCTACAAAGCACCCCATCACTTACAAACACTTCTAAGCATTCCTGAACACTATTGATCATTCCAAGAAAGTTGTAGGGAATTTTTTAACATTTGTTTTGTCACTGACAAACCCTTGAATGCTTGTAGGTGTTCGTGTGCCATTAGATCGTTGAAGCAGAAGCATGGATCAGAAATATAGGTATATTCTTAACAAGGTACCTTTTTTTATTGCTTTACTTACATTTTCAGTATATCTGCTTAGGGTTAATATTTCACATTTTCAAGTTTTAGTTGACCTCACATTGTGGACACCCTACAGTTGTTACTAACATATTTTTTGATCTATTTGTGTGCAGGTTATAGGAAGCATCTGCATTAATAGTTTTTGTAGCTTGGATGGTCTCGCAGAGATATGAAAGCCCACCCACAAATTTTTTGGAGTGAAGATGACCAAGATACATTAATATTATTTTGAAATAGGGTTTCAAACCCTTACACTATAATAAATTGTATCAAAGCTTGTATACCATTATAACCCTGGTTTGAGGAAAATATATTGTACAAATTGAATATTCAGGCTCCTTGAGGTATAATAAATTAGATCTATCATTTTGTGCAATATTGTGTCATTGTTTTCTTTGATATATTGCTTTATTGGTGTTAGTCAAATTTTGCTTTAAAAAATGGCGATCACGGTGGGACCCACAAAGGGTTTCTTATTTTAACTTACCTTGTCATTATTTCTAATCTACATTTCTTTCTATTTCTATTACAGGAATACACTAGCGTGAGAATATACAGATCTAGGGCTAGGGTTCTTAGAAGTATTAAGATTCAATCTATGGTCATGCGGATGCCATCCAACATTTGGGAGACACAACACAGGATCCACGTGGATTCTATAGAGTATATGTGGGTTTAAATAGAGAAAAATATGGTTTTTGCCATAGAAAACTATAGGATTTTATGTTGCATTTGTAGAGATGAAGAAAAATACATAGAACATCTGGTAAGTCCTATTTAAACTCTACTCACACTTTTTATTTTAAAAATAAAGGAAAGAAAAAACAATATTTTTCATTGATACACATCCTACATATTCATAAATTTTGTCAAAATTATATAGAATTGCACATAGGGTTAAATATGCATATGTGCATTCATCCTAGTTGCATTACATATTCATTAAAATAGATTAAAAATTTTGTTGTTTTTCATGGTGCTTTTTATTATTGCCCTTGTTTGTTGTTTGTAATAAATTGAAAAAAGCATAGTTTTTGCACTATAATATAAATTTTTCCACTTTCCACTTTTCTAATTTGGAACATGTCATTGGTACTCAAGTCCTCTCCCACTATTGGAAACACATTATTTATTTAGAGTGGAATAATTAGGCGAACCCTCCACTATTGAAATTGCTTGTTGATTTAGGGTGGATCTTAAGAGGTGTACCCTAGATTATTTTGAGAAGCTTGGTATTGATGTTCTTTGTAACCAACTTAGTTGAGTATAAGAGAGTTTATTTGTATTTTTTGAAATATACCATAGACAACAAAAATATTAAAAAATAATCCACACACTTTTGCATGCTTCATTTTTAACATCAGTGATTTGGACTTCATAACTAAACACTAATCAGGATTAGTGATGATGGACTTAATATCCATCCATTGTCTCACCCCATAGACACCTTAGTAGCCTGTGAGTGATTTTTCTATATTTCATCACCAAAAAAATCCCCACTTGCCATAAACCTTAGGGAACCACCTTGCATAGTATTCTAGGATTAGGCACATCAAAACATGCAAACCACACATAAAAAAATCTATTGCAAGATAGAGGATTAAATTGTTTGTTTAATTATGTGTGGGTTTCATTGTCATTCCACATTTTCACACACATCCCCACACACTATTTTCCCTTACTTGACATAGATAAGCCATTTTGGTTTGTCTATAGGACCTTCACACATAGTATTCACTTTGAATGTTGATGTGATGCATAGAGCCATTCACACCTCCATCCTAGATATAGAGCCTTCCACACCTATCAATCCACACATTATCTATATAGATATGGATAAAGTTAGGGTTTTTTCAAGACCAAACAATCTAGTTCTAGAACAAATCAACAAACCACCCAGACATATTTCTTCTTATCAGCAGGAACTTACCTACTCACATCCCACCAAATTTAGCCAAATCTACACAAACCCTCATTTTGAGGCAACATTCACACCTTCACATAAAATTCATCCACCACAATGTAGCCAAATGACCTCCATACCATATACCTACACCACTACCTATTCCAATCAACTCTATGAAGCACAAGTCAATGTTGCTTCGTAAATTCCATCCACCACTCCATCAATCACACCTCATTCAGTTGTGATTCCTTTCACAACTTACCCTCCATCAACCTCAACCAATATTGCAAACATACACACCTAACCCACATCCACTTCTACCACATCCACACCATCTGCATCAGATATTGCCATACAAAATGCATGGCAACACCTCAACCAATTTCTCATGGGTCAACAAGATGCTTGTTCTTACCCTCACCAGTAATCATATATAGCATATTTCAAACCCCATTCCATCCCAAGCTAACACACTTTCTTCACTCTTGATCCATATTGGGTAGCACAGTCTTCTTAGGTTGTTATACCCACACCCCCATTCACCCACACCAACAACACTTCCACTTCCCAACATATGCACATTCCCCAAATCTCATATCCACTCCATCAACAACAATCATTTCACCACCAAGCTCAACAACATACCCAACATAATCAAATACCATTCAATTCATTAGGTCATCAACATAACATTTCATCACAATAATTTATCACTCCACATACCCCACCTTCACACAATCACCAAACAATATAGGGCTTCCAAACACGTGTAGAAGATCCTAGAATTCAAACTATGTAATAACATATTAACAAATTAATGATGCATACTCCTGGGATGATGTACTGGAAGCCTACACTAATACAACTGATCAATAAACCTATTCATTTTTTGGCACCATAATCACCTTATTTTACAGACTTCACAATACCAAAATTTCATAGATTTAAAGGTACTAAGGACCCTAGAGAGCACATAAGCACATTTATTCACTGATGCTTTTGAATTCAATATCAAGATGTTTTAATGCTTAGAACTTTTTCTCAAAAATTGGGGGAGATGCTTTATATTGGTATAATAATTTGCCTCACCACAATATTTACACATTTTAACAACTAGTAGATAAATTTTTGGAGAGTTTTTTTCCTCAATATCCATAATAAAACTACATTGAATGACCTGTACTAAATGAAATAATTTGACAGAGATTCATTCTATGATTTTTGAAACCATTGGAGGGCAGTTATCACTAAATTGCCATTCTTCCTACCAATGGAAGAACTGACTTGAATGTTCATAAGGAATTGCTTAAAACCTATCTCCTTGTTACTACAACTACAAAAATACATAACATTTGATGAAGCTCTCACCCAAGCTCATGTAATTGAAGGGATAAAAATAAAAGAGGGTGAGATAACACGAAAGAAAAAATAATGGAAAAATAAGGGCCAATAAAAAGAAAGTTATTCTGGCCAACCAAAATAAGGACAAGTAAATCAAGTGGTTTTGAGTGAGCCTCAAACAAATCAACAACCCCACAGTCAACAATAACAACATCAATTATCATAGTAATCACAAGTCAATTATCAAGTGGTATCCATACCACAACAACTTTATAACATAGTACCAACTGTGAAAAACCACCAACATTGACAATATGTTTGAAAATATCACATCTACACACCCTTTCCTGAATCATATGCCTCCCTCTTCTATAGGTTATATGAAACTAATGTTATTGCCCTACTTGAAATCATACTAGAAGATCAAGTCAAATGCAACAAGAATTATAAGGAGTACTTGTTTTTCCCTTTTTATTTACATAAAGTACATGATATCAACACTTTATTTATGTTTAAAAATATTGTGCAAGATTTATTAGACCTATGGACAATCAATTTTGATAGTCCCTTGGATAAAAAAAAACAAAGCCTTGGTATATGCCAAAAACCACTTCCTCATCATGAGGAACAACAAAAAATGATAGGGGGATCAAATACCATGACTCCTCCTAACCAAGTTAATCATGTTCAATAGTACCAAGGTTTTGTGGGGGCTATTCATGTAGTCACCTGAGGTCAAAGAATCACCAATCAAAAAAATGAACAATAGCAGGCAGTTCAGCCTCCTTTAGCACTTAAAGCAAGTGTGTCTCAACAAATTGCCAATTCATCATCACCCATCCATTTTCTACAAATTCATCCCAACCCATCAAATTTCCAAGTTATCCATCACAATCCACTCATCTTCCAAACCATCCACAAAGACCCATCATATCGTTGAGTAGTCGACTAAAAACTAGCTTCAAAATGTCTTCATCCAAACTATTCATCTATGATCTTATCCAACAATCTCCCCCACATCATGAGGCATTAAAGAAAATTTTAAAATCCATTTAACTTCAATCCCAAGACACTAATGCCTTCAATTATTTTATGTGGAGTATTCGAATGTGTATGGAGCCTTCCATAACATTCTATGATTTTGAAATTAAATCAACCTCATAAGAATTGGTGGACCCTCCCATACATATTATATCTCAAGCTTATAGGAAACCCTTTAAATGGTTTCTGATTGATACTTGCTCCTCCATCAACATCATCATCACATCCACCCTTCAACATCTCAATATTCCACCCTCACATATAACCAAATGCATATTCACCTTGAGGGCATTCAATGATGCTATTTGTTCCACAATTGGCATTGTTGTCTTACCTATGTAAGTTGGGGTTAAGATGTTGCATACCATATTCCATATCCTAAAGGGGTCTATGGCCTACAATGTACTCCTTGGGTACGCTTGGATAAGGGAGATGAAGTGTGTACCTTCAATATTGCATCAATGCTTAAAATATGTGCATGAAGGACAAGTTCATTGCTTACCAGTAAGTATAAAACTCTTAAGTACTATAAATTCATTTGAAATCCCTTTGAATCCACATTTCCATACACTCACCTATTCCTAACCCCATCAACCACACCATCCACTTCACATCACACTTCTTCATCCAAATCTCCTATTATTGAGGATCTCCCCATCACTACCCCACATCAAGCTTCCACTTCCACATCCACACCCTCATCACATTCGACTACATGTACATGTGGTCAAACCTAACCCACACCATCCACATCATAAAAATCAATATCATCCATCACCACTCATTCATCATCATCCATCCAACTAACTTCACAAAAATTCACCATCATTTCATCCACATCCACATAATCAACTATTCACCAAATCCCTAAACCAAAGTCATCATCATCTCCACTAGAAGATGTATCACAGGTTGATTTGATAGACTATGAGATATAATTTTTATATTCCATCCCTCCTCTCATTGGAACCACAAGCCATTCATGATCTCCAACCTTCCACATCCACTCTATCCACCTCATATAAATCCACACAAGTTGTAGTCCACCTCGCCAATACTAGCATTGGTGAATATGTGGTTCAATATGTCATAGTTACACCGCTAAGCATCCAAACTATTAGGGATTACGGTCACCCACATCACTCACCTTTATCCATAGGAGCAGTGTATAATATGGGTTTAGCACCTAATCAAATTAATTTTGTGTATGGGTGGAGGATCGATTCATCGTTTGATCCACCTCCCTTAGATGAACCCAAGAAATCATTCTCTACCAACCCTAAAAGTATGATAATTTATGATTTTCCATCACAATACTTTCATCAGGTTAATTATCAAGGATTTGACGTAGGACAACATGAACAAGGCATGCATGAGATCATCGAGCCTCAATATGGAGAAATGCATGATCATTCAATACTAGGTTACCATTCACCATCTATCAATTCCTCTTTTGAGTGAACCTTCCAACAAATCCACCTAGTGTAGAAACCCAAAATACACACATTGTCTCTCTCCTCATCTTCACGATCGATCAATTTGCAAAACCCTCAAAAATTGCATAAATTGGCTCAAAACACTATTCATTTATTAAAATCACTATTCATCATCTTTAGCCCCCTTGGGCTAACCAAGCCCCTTCATACACTTAACTATAGATCCTCATGTGACCTCCATACTAACTCAACCAAGGTTGAATTCTCCACCATGGTCAAAAAGCACTTTGCTAAAAACGTCAACAATTTTGGTCAAAACTTGTTTTATGGCTAATATTATGATTAATTAGTCTAATCATGATTAATATTAAACCTCCACCTCATCTAGTCTACTTTGACTAGACTAGCCTTTCCACCTCACCTAGTCTAGTCTTGCCATATCTCACCTAGATATTACCTTCATCTCACACTCTCATGGGCAATAAATGAGAAATGGAGACTTTTGCACCAAAAAGGTAACTTTAAATTTGGAGATATTTCTAATTTGGTTTCAATAAATGCCATTTGGAGACTTTCCTCCAGGTCATCATGACTTGTATATGGGTGAGGTATTCTCTCACCCAATCTCATTTATGATCTAGGACACCTCAAGGGACACCTCTTAGGTGGACACCTCACCACACACACCTCACAAGGGACACCTCATGGGACACCTCAACCCCTCCCCTAGCCTTGGCCAAGTCTATAAGTAGAAGGTCATTTTCACCATTTTAGGGATTCCAACTTTAGCTTACAAAAAATCTGTAGAAATCACTCCAACATCCACCATCAATCACACATCAAACACATCCACATAGCAATAGGGTTTTTTTCATATTCATAATATCCTTTTGTGACTTAGATAGGTTATCGACAATGAAGGCAACTTTTGAAGGTGACCCGATAAAGGAGCAAAGGAACTAAAACATCAACATCACTCAAAGAACTTATCCTATGAATTCTACCATAGATAGTTAGGTTTGCATACCTTTGTGTGAACTTCCAAGCCTAAAAAATTTTACACCTACCATTGCAAACATCTACTACCTCAAAATAGGGTTTACAAAATAGGTAAGTATGGATTAGTTTAGGGTTTTATATAATTTTTATATAGTTTTATTCATGTTTTAGGCTTGATTAAGGAGTCTTTTATTTTCATAAACATGGGGTTTGACTAAGGTAGGCCCCTAAATTTTCTAACTAGATTTTGCAGGTCTAACAGGTACAAGAAAAACATCAAACTAATGGTGGCTCATGAGCAATAAGCCCACCTACACCGAGGAACATCAAGAAGATGGATTATGCTATCTTTGAACACATCTAAAAGGGCTTCCTTAGGGAAGACCCAATTGTAGCCTTCAAGGCAAGAGTTGTAAAAGGATTTTACTCTGTAACCCCCTTTTATTTCAATAACAAAATCAATGGATTCTACAATTTTGAATGAAGGTTGTATTTTTGCATGAATTCATTCTGGCACGCCCGATGGGACTCCCACCAAGCACTAGCTTGATTTCTATATAACAAATAGTGTGGACTATTTTTGTATGGTAGGTAGTTCTAGATTTGAATAACCCCACACCTAAGCCATAAGATGCAGTTTAATCCCCATCATAAAGTTTGTTGGTGCACCAACGGGCTTCTGAGGTCCATAGAGTACACACTTGGGCATGTGAATTTTGCAAGATGCATTCAAAATTGGTCCCTAAAGCATAGGTATCAGTTTCAGACACCCCATCAACTAGAAAGGTAAGTCATGGGAGGTTAAAAGCCTCATGTTCTTGGGGATTGCATGCCCCCATACCTAGACCCCAAACCACCTCTCACCATGGTGTATGCAAGGTGAAATCATTCCTTGTATATATGTTTGCCACCTAGTTAGTTTTTAATTTCTTAGTATTGTGATTGTTACAAGTGCATGCTTCATATCTTAAGGTTTTGTGTCACCATTGATAAAAAAATTAACTTTTTGTTATTTTTTATGCAAGAAACTATGTCAAAACTATCCAAAAACTAAAATCAATCACCAATATCACAAACCTATTTGACCCATCTCCTGGTACCAAGTTTGCACACCTTTGTGTGAACTTTAAGTAGCAAACAAATTTGCACCTCACTATGTAAACTTACCAAAATAGTACAATCTTGAGGTAAAGAGAGAAATAGAGGACTCTACAACCACCTGGATGTATGTATTTTGCTAGTACGTTGTTGACTTTTATATTTTTAAGGTTAAATTATCGCTTGGATTACAATCTAACTATTAGCATACACTTGGTTGTTTTAGTTAGTTTTCAAAAAACTTTCTAAGTCTAGATTTGTTTTCAAAAAGCATTTCCATTCCTGAATTTCCTTCTAAAAGCATTAGATTAATTTGATTTAGTGAGGATGCACTATAGCTTAGATTTGCTTCTAAAAGCATTTCCATTTAGTTTTCATTTCCAAGTATTAAATTAATTTATCTTCATGAGGAAGTCTTTTAGTCTAGATTCATTTCACAATGCACTTTCATTTCTATCTTTTATTTCCAAAAATACTAGCGTAGATTTGATTTTGTGAGGATGCATCTAATCTAATTTCTCCTTCCAAAAGCATCCTAGGATAGATTTATTTCCAAAAGCATCCTAGGTTAGATTTCCTTCCAAAGGTATCTTAAGTTAGATTTCAATTTGAAAAAGCATCTTAAGTTAGATTTATTTCAAAAAGGTATTTAAGGTAGCTTTGATTCTAAAATTATTTGTGTAGAACACACCCACACACTCATGTGGTTTTCATAGTGGTAAGATTGGATTTCATCACCAATCCCCACTCGAGACTAGTGAAATTGGATTTCATATCTTTCCACCAGCCCGTCCCCCTATAGTCACCATAATAGCCCCTCGAGAGTGATCGACCGACCTTCATCACCTAGAGATCCCCTACTCTTGAGAGTTGGTTATCTAGATTTAATCATTGGAAGGTACCTTTGGAGTAGGTAGTTTTAGAAAGCCCCTTTACCATAGGGCTTTTAAAAATAATTAGTGGGCACAGTTAATCGTTACTATGCATGTCTTAAATGTGAGGGTTAAGAGAAAGCCAGACTTAGCCAATAGCATCACATTGACAACACGACCTCTCTTCATGAGACTATTTTGACTCATTAGAGCATTTTGAGTCTCCCCATTTGGATACCATTTTACTGTATTCGATTCCATTTAGGTTGCCACTTACCAGTTGGAAACATTGTTTTATTTTACGCACCTTTGGATGTTGCAGGAGGTTTTATGCTATGAAATACCTACTCGTTGTAGAATTCACCCATTCCTATAGTTTTTTCTTAGGATGGATATAATACTCTCATAAAAACACATGAAAATCTAAAAATATTTGCTTATTGTTTGAGTCACAAAAAGTGGTTACAATAGCATATTAAAATTGCTCACAACTCACTTGCTCGATTGTTCCATAGTTTGCAATTTCATACAACACTACATAGTCTATTTTCAAGTAGTTCGTACTCCCACGTGTGAACTTCTAGATTCATATAAATTCTCACCCCACCATGTAAACCTAGCTTCCAAGCTACAAAACTACACAAGAATTGATACACAGTACACAAAAGCTCATCATAGTAGAAATCCATCCTCTGTCTCCATTTTCTTGAGGTTTGCACCCCCATGCAAACTTTTGGGAACAAAAATATTCACACTTCGCTATGCGAACTTGTCCTTTAGGTCACATAATTGCATAAGAATTGACACATAGCATAGAGAAGCCCTCCTATAGTAGAAATCCATCCTTTGTCTCTATTTTCTTGAGGTTTGCACCCCACCATGTAAACACATATTAAAAAATTTGCATCCCATTGTGAGAACCTATATTTTCTAGAACAAGAAGTGTCAGAACCAATCACAGAGCTTTCCCAATCCTACATTTTACACCTTTTACCAGTTTCTTCACTAGTACACATATCATCATGCATGTTACATGTATTCAAATATGTAAGGCTCTTTTTATTACAACTAAGGATGTTGGACAAACTATCATGGTTGTTGGTGCCTTCTCCTCCAAGATGAATGATCCAGCTTTCACGTTTGAGGTCGTTACCTATATAGCTCCACCCGATTTATAGACTAGGACACAAGAGCCTAAGGCAAGTCCCATATCACATGTTGCATATTCTGCTCTACCCTAGGAGGAGTATGAGACCTATGTGGACACCTCTACTCTATATGATATCTCCCTCTCAAATCTACCATTGACTTATTTCTAGCATATCAATTACAGTACACCAGCTAGGCCTCTACCCACCATTATTTCTAATGAGCCTACTCCTCCTCTATTGCCATCTACCAATCACCCCTTCCTAGAGCATTCATATCACCCACTATTGGGGGAAAACTATAACATTTTTGTATCTCAAATCATCCTTGATTTCATAACTACTATCTAAATAGTAGGTATGATTTCCACTCCATATTCTTCTGCACCACCCCTTCCTCTTCTTCATCTTAAATTTCATACCTAAAATAAACTCCACAACATTCACAACCCCCATATTATCCATCATCATCACTTTTGGAACAATATTCCCAAATTCAACCTCAATACTATTAAGTACCACCACAATATCAACAACCTCCATATCAACAATTCCAAAAACAAGTCATCCCATCAACACAACCACTATCATTCACTCCATAGTTTGCTACCATTTTTTTGACTAGCTTATAACCCTTCTCATCATATGGACCTCTATTAGCATATTCTTCCTCTTTCCACTTACCTCCACCCCTCATTTTTGACCATCGCCATCCACTCCTATTTCCTCATATAATCCAAATTAACCCTCATATCTCACCAATCCACCACACTATTTGGCCCATCTCAAATCCTTACTTTCCACACCTTCCATGCTACCTTAGCTATCATCAGTTACTGTTCCATCATGTAATCAATTCTCTTTTTCTACACCCTCATCTCTCCCACAACCATCATCAACACCACTTGCTTTCTTTACTTCACCACCTACTTGATCCTCTACTACCATAGCACAATCATAACTAAATTTCCAACATACATAGAAACAATAAGAACCCATAACCGATCAAAATATTTGTGCATCATGATCAACAATAATAACCTACAACGTAGTACTCATACACTTCATCACATCCATCTCAGGTTCCTCTCCCACAATATAAAGCCATGTTAGCACATGATATACAATAGGTTGTTTACTTCAATCAATGGGAAGAGCAGTAACTACAATACCAACCCCATTTGGGTTATTCATAGGCATCATCACAACCACTTACTCCACCTTATTATTCACATCCATTCCCATCCCCATCGGATACTACCATGGTGCTCTCTAGTGAACTTCAAGTTATGAAAGAACAAATCAAAAATTTGGATTTGTGCATGATTGGTTATGGGCCCCAAAAGCGCATGTGTGACGAGTTGTGCAATGAACCCATTCATTCATATTTTCCTATGCATACTTATATTTACTGGTTTGAAATCCCTAGATTTGACAAATTTAAAAGGAAGACCCTAGAGAGCACCTTAACAATTATCACTTCACTTGTTACAAAATTAATGGTAGCGATCCCCTTATGCTTTGCACATTTCCACTTTCTCTTAGGGAACAAGCATTAGATTGGTAAAATTATTTGCCTCATCATAGCCTCTTCAAGTTTGAACAACTACCCAATATCTTTCTTGAACATTTTTCCATTAATATCAAAACCAAGACAACATTGTCAGATGTATATTCTCTAAACCAGTTTGACTATGAACCTCTTATTGATTTTTTTCTCTTGATGGAGTGTGTTAATTAATGATATTTATTTTACCATTCCACCTATATAACTTGTCAAACTATTCACCAAAATTTTCCATAAACAAATCTCTCAAATGTTACAAATCCATTAGAGTTTCACATTCAAGGAGGCTATTTCTCAAGCCAAGGTTATCGAGGACATCAAGGTCCAAATGGGCAAGATAAAACTTTGTAAAAAACAACCTTATCCATCCAAATTTAACTACAATCATAATACCTATGTTCCACCCACTTCCAAACCATCTCTAACCAATCAGGTTCTACTCACTTCTCCATCCTCATCACAACAATCAGAACCATCCCAACCGCTGCAACCTACACACCAAATCAATCCACCTCCACCTTCTAATCCATCATATGGGCATAACCTTCACCCTCCTCATCTACCATGCAATTGGATACCTTTTTTTGAATCCATGCTCATTTTATTCCATTGCTTATTTTATGGGGGCCTTATCTTATTGCCTAATATCAAACTTAACAATCCTAATCGTCCTCTCCCACGAGATCATAATCCATAGACATTCTATTATTTTCATCACCAACATGGCCACCCTGTCAATTGTTATTACATATTTTATCACACTATTCAATATCTCATTGATCATGGCACCATTCAAGTATTTAATCCCCTTGCACTGCATAATCAAAACTTGGGAATCTATCGAAATCCATTAACCAAAAATGGGGTAGTAATGCTCAATTTTATCCATGACAAGTCAATCATGTCAATCGTAGTCCTTCCCAATAGGGATTCATGGGTATGATCAACATTGCTACCCGTAACCAATGGTACCCACTATCTATTGATGACCCATTCCCTTCTACTTCTCTTTCATAGTCTTCTTCTAATCCTCCAATTCCTCCACCAATTCCTTATGCCATACCATGTAATATCATCACTATTCATGGTAGCCTTTCACATCAACTCCGCACTACCCCTAAAAGGTTATCCATCTATGACCTTTTGTAGAAAACATAACCTCATCGCGAGGATCTCAATGCTATTATCCACTCTCTTGATCTGTAAACACATGATACTAATGCTTTTACCAAATTTATGAGCAATATACAGAGATGCTTGCAACCTTCTATCATCTTCCATGACCATAAGATCATCAAAGTTGTAGGCGAGGGGGTATATCCACCTTTGCATATCCAAGCTTCCATCAATTCCATCACTTACAAGTGTGTTCTCATTGATACTGGATCATCCATTAGTACCATTTCTACCATCACCCTTAGCCATATTTATATACCACCTACTCATTTTTCTACTCCTATGGACCTTCAAGCCTTTAGTGGCTCTATGCACCATACCATAGGCACCATTATCCTCTATTGAGCATGCGAATGACACGTTATCAAGGGTATGTCAACTTACTTGGAATAGGGATTTGTTCTCTCTTGAAAGAAATTTATTTCCCCTGAGGTTCGGGTATGCCGATATTGGCCAGTGTGGATACACTTAGAGGTCAATGATAACTTTTCCTTTTAAGGGGCCTTTGCTGGTTATACTTAAAAAAAATCAATTTTCTAGTACAATGATTGAAAATGAAATGCTTAATTGTATGAAAATAATTCTACTACACAAATATCTTAACATACATGAGCTAAGTAGAATTAAAATGGGTAAATAAAATTGTAATCTAAGCTATGCAAACCATGATTTCCTGATCTATATCATTCATTGCACTTAAATATACATTACATATATGAAAGTAATGATTATATTGAAGTTATAAAAAAATCTTAGAATACGTTGTAGAAAATAGATTCAGTGATTTGAATGAATATTAATCTACTCCTAATATAATATAGTTTCAAATAAAATTCAAAGGTTGAAAGGTGAAAGAAAATAAAATAAAATAAAATAAGTTGATACTGCCCTAAAACTCCAACTCAGATATGGTAAAGCAACAAACCCAAATTTAAACCAATCTTGACCCAACCAATATTCACACAACCTTAGGCTTGATATGGTGCAATCTTTAGAGGGATGATAGAATGTGAAAAGGACTGAGTGCAACCACCATCAGCATGTGCATATTGGACACAATAAATCTCAAAGCCTTATATTAAAAGATAATCATTGAGTACATTGTTTCAAGTTCATCCACTTTGATGGATTACAAAGAGCAGAGCTCAAAAACAATAGCAACTTGGTTAAAAAAAACATCCAACTACAAAGAGAAAGAAAAAAATGAAAAGTAATCTAGCTAACAAATGGTTCTCAACCCTTGTAATAGGCTAGTGAGCCACTATTTATACAATTTTTTGACCTTCACCTAACATTACATCTTGCAATCAATTATCCTCTAATTCCAGGATGGACTCCCTAAAATTAAATCTTCTGCCATACTGCAGCCATGCTTCCATTGAATGTACACCAATTTGGCAATGATTCATGATGTCTTTATCTACAGTGAGCCCTGCAACAATTGCACTTTATTAATTGTTATATTGCACGATGCTCAAGAACTCTGGAACGACCATGCCTCATTAATCCTTCATTATCCCATAAAATTTGGGTTGATCATTAAAATATTGCATCTTTCATCCTGCTCAGTTGTACTTGCATTGAAAATTCATGCCCACCATCATGTTTTCTCATTAATTCCACAAAATTTGGGTTGATCATTGATTTCCTGCATCTTCCACCTTGCTCAGTTGTACTTGCATTTAAAATTTGTGCCCGCCATCATGTTTTTTGTAAAATTTTTGAAAAACAAATATTAGAACATTAATATTATAATTAATATTAATTAATCAATTTTTTTAAGGTGTAAACCTTTGATTTTTCAATTATTAACTAATTTTTTTTATAGTTTGAACTTTTGATTTTTCCATTACTAATTAATTAATTTTTCTAAAGTTTGGAACCTTTGATTTTTCAATTATATTCTTTTATAGTTTGAACCTTTAATTAATTTGAATTAATTAATTATTTTGATTTTAAAATATCCTTAAGGTTGGAGAATTTAATATTAGGGCAAAAATTATATTTAATATTCAATTCCAATGCCCTTCCTTTCATAAAATATGCGCTCATGCAAAAAAAAATCTAAAATGCGCTCCCTTAATGAAATTACAATAAAATCTTAAATCTACGAAATCTCATTTGCGATCATTTTTTAATGCATTCTCGTTTGCGCTCCATTTACAATGGAGCAAAAGAAACTTAAAAATTTTCTCCCGAAAGCTCATTTTTTTTGGTGAAAGCTTGTTTTTCAATGCAATTGAAAATTCAGTGTATTATTGTTCATGCCCCCTTAATGAAAATAAAATGAAATATTAAATCTGTAAAATCTCATTTGCGGTCATTTTTTAGTGCATTCTTTTTCTTAGGGTATTTTTTTTGCACTCCATTTACAAGGGAGCAAGAGAAACTTAAAAACTTCTCGAGTTTACCTAATTATCAGTGCATTCTTCTTTTCACTCATTTTCAGCGGATTCTCATTTGTGATTTATAAAGGAGGAAGAGAAACTTAAGAATTTTCTCCCAAAAGCTCATTTTCTAGCGAAAGCTTGTTTTTCAGTGCAATTGAGAATTCAACACATTCTTGTTTGCGCTCCCTTAATGAAATACAATGAAATATTAAATCCACAAAATTTTATTTGCACTCATATTTTAGCACATTCTTTCTCTCAGCATATTTTTTTTGCACTTCATTTACAAGCGAGCAAGATAAACTTAAGAACTTCTCAATTTTACCCAATTTTTAGCACATTTGTGCAAATTTGACTTTTCAAAGCTTTTCTTTCCACTATGCCATTTGCTAGAAATCTGGAATCCAACCCATGAAAAAAATATGTTGGAAATTTTTTTCTCTTCCATTGAACTCAATGAATTTATGAATTTCTCCTTGTTCTTTATTTGTTCCATAGGTTTTAGAATTTCTGGATTTCACCTATTTCGTTCACCTAACTTGAAAAATAGGTCCAAAATGAAGTGTCTAGAATTTTAGGATATTTTTTATGTATCCAAATGGTCTAAATGGGTATCCAAATATGCTAAGAAAACTCAAAATATATCTCTAGAGCATGAGATATCTACTTTAGAAGTTCACGGGCTATAATAGAGAAACTGCTATTTTTGGAAAGAATTCTCATCTGAAAATCTACACATTTTTCATCATTATAGAGATATTTTCAAAATATTCCTAATAGGCTTCAAAATACTCCTACTAGGCTTTGAATCTCCTGAAACGAATTTCCCATTCAAAAGATATGACAATTTTAAATTTACATCAAAATATGGCAAGATAGTGAAAATTCAAAGAACCCTAAAAATTGAATTTAATTAATTTTTTAACCTTACCATAAACCTTTGAAAATAAATATTCTTAAATATTAATCCAAAATAATATCTTTGAAGGGCCAAAATTCAAAAATTTTAATGCAATCCATTTCAAAATGATCGAGGTAAGAAAATTCAACACCTTGATGCAAACAAATTTCAAAATGAGGCAAGGAGAAATTTAAATTTTTGCCAAAAATAAAATTTGAACTTAAAATCAAAATTTTCAATGGGGGCCCACAATCCATACTATGGCGTGTTGTGCAAGCACAACAAAAAATGGTGAATCTTCTGGAAAATACTCCTGAGCATTTTGGGAATAGAAAGAACACTCCCTAAAAAAAACAATGAAACTTACAAACTAGCAAAACCAAAAAAATTGGAATCTAGCCAAGGCTGGGGTTAGGAAATTTTATTTGAAAGCAATAATCCATTTTGTTTTAGCAAAATTGTGTGCATGTGAGTTCATTTTATTCTAGAATCGGTTAAAATTTTCCAGCATGGTTTGGAAAAATGGTTGATTTTACCCCTGAGCGAACACTGGTCTACTTATGATGGGTTTTTTCACATACGTAGACATGTCACTAATTTACCTGGGCATTGCTCCTTTTCCAATCGAGCATCTATAGCCTCAAAAAATTTATCTCTAATACAACTATAGACATTGCTCTACTAACAGTTGGTCATTCATAGCCCCGGTAGAGATTGTATTAATCACCCAAGCACTCAAACCTTTTCTTTTATTTTTTTGAACATAAATTCTTTCATTTTTTTAAAATTAAAAAATCAATAAGCACTAGGTTCTGCTTTTGGGTTGGGTATTACCATGGTAAATAGGAGGGTAAATACTTGAGTAGACTTCATAGTAAAATACTAAACCATGATGATTTCATTTTTCATGACCTTGAACTTCTCTTAAAGTGTGTTTTCAATGTGGAGCTACAACATCATTTTGCATTACTTTCAGATTCATCTGCTTCATCCCAAACAATGAATAAACTTCAAACAACTGGTTATGCTAATTTCAGCTTCAATGAGCTCAATGTGGAAACTATCACTCGTAAATTATGCAGAGTCGAGACCTTCTAGCTTAGAGAAACCACAAGCAGGTTACACTTGTATGATTTAGACCAACCCCAAGAAAACCTCAGAACAATCCAAAATTGAAAAACAACAACAAAATGAAACTAACAAACTGAAATCAAACAAACAAAGCTAAAACCAAATAAAAATGAAAGTGACAACTATGTACAAAAATATTTACAAAATAGGACCAAAAATCTCAAGCAATGAAGTAGTGTTTGAGAAATTGACCATTCACTGGTAACAAGACATCTTCTCCAATTAAGCTTTTGAACATGAAATTATTCTCTCCTAGAATATCAAATATTTGAAAGGGGCCCAACCATAGAGTGTCAAGTTTTCTATGGTCTCCATTTTTTCATGGGAATTATCGCACAGTAGTACTAGATCCATTTTTTTGAAGGCTTTTATTTTGTTTCTCTTATCGAACCATCATTTTACCACTTATTGATTCTTACTAAAGTGTTGTAGTTCTTCTTCCATTTTTTCATCCAAGCTCATCAAGTTCAATAGCCTATCATCTACCTTATCATATTTTTCTAAGTGATCTCTCATGAATTGCAAGGTGAGGATCTTGAGGTTGGTTGGAAATATAGGATCCTAACCATAAACTAGATGAGAGGGAGATGTGCCTAATGAAGACTTAATCCTTGTTCTCTCTAACCACAATGCATATTTCATTTTATTATTCTAATCTCTAGGATTTTTGTCTTATTTTTTTTAAATTATTTCCAACAATTTTTTATTAGTTGAATTTGCTAATTCATTTCCTTGAGGATAATAATTATAATAAAATTTTAGAGTTACCTTGTTATCGTAGCCCCATTCTAAAAATTGTAAAGAAGAGAAAGTAGGGCCATTGTCACATACCAGAGCATATAGTATCCCAAACTTGGTTACAATGTTGTCTTCAACGAACTTGATCATGGTCTCAGTTGTGCAATTTTTAAATGCTTAAGCCTCTATCCATCATGTGCAATAATTAGTGGTGGTTAGGATTAATTTATGGCTAGATTATGAGTTAGGATTAATGACACAAAAAATTTCCAATCCCTACTATGCAAATGGATGAGCTTAAATTACTTATTACAATGGCATGGAAGCATTCTTCTCTCGATGAGTTGCAGTCTAAAAAACATGATATTTTTGAACATGTGCATGTGCATCCTTAAATATGTGGGGCTAGTAATAACCATCTCTTAGTATTTGGTGTGTCTTGGCATTCCCATAGCCATGCCCAGTTCCATAGTTTCCATGAAAGTCTTTGAGAACCTCAACAACTTCTTGCTTGTTTAGGCACCTTAAGTAGATTTTCTCATTATTTTTTTGATGTAAAATGTCTGCTTTGATCTTGAAATTTACACTTTTGAGATATAGTACTCTCCTTTGGGTGGAATTCAAGTAACCATGGCATACTCCATTTAGAAAATAATAAACAATGTCATGATACCACTCATGATTTGTAATTTCCCCCACATAGTACTATTGGCATGAAATATGGGGGTCAACTTTTGCTAATGCTTTGCTTAGTCCTTGTTCTCTAAAAATTCTCATAGGCTGAATTTCCAAATAAAAATCTTGCAAGATAGACATCCACTTCCCTCTGTATTCACCTAACTCATTCTGCATCAACATCACTTTTTACTATTGGGTCTGGAACTATCACAAACACTCTAATGTGTACGATATAATATTGAAATTTGTTTACAATATTGATTAAAGCAATGTCTTGTTTGTCAATAGTTGAATATTTGATTCGAGCCTCTTTCAATAGTAAGCTTGTAAAATCTATTGCTCTCCCATCACTAGTTAGTTTCTTTTGAGTTAAAACACCTGCAATTGAGTGTTTAGATGCAAATGAATAAATATAAAATGGTTGAGTGTAATCAAGACTGATTAATATCATAGCCTCCATGATTACCTTTTTAGTTTCTTGAAAAGTATCTTGTGCTTCTCCAATCCATATAATATTGGCATCCTTTTTTAGCATTGCATTTAGAGGATGGACTATTTTTGCAAAACCAGAAATAAAATTTCTCACAAAATTAATCTTTCCAAATAAAGACTTCAGCTCCTTGCTTTTAAGAAGAGGATTTTTTAAAATTTCTTCAACCCTATCAAGGTCGATGGAAATACCATCTTCTGAAATGACATGCCCCAACAACTTTACTTCTGTAACTCCAAAAATACACTTTTTTAGATTCAATGAAATTCTATATCCTCTACATCTTTGTAGCACATTTCTCAAGTCTTCCACATGGTTTATACGCATCTTAGAAAAACACAAGAGGATCATACATATAAATTACAAGGTATTTGCTAATAAGATACTTGAAATCAATGTCCATATCCCTTTGGAAGGTTGTCGTTGCATTGATTAGACCAAATGGCATCCTCCTATATGTGAAGGTTCCCCAATTGGTAGTGAATGTGGTTTTAATCCTATCCTCAGGAGCTACCATTACCTGATAATACCCTGAATAACCATCTAGGAAAGACATCATCTAAGAGCCATTCACCATTTGTAATATTTCATCTAAGGAAGGGAGAGTATAGTTATCCTTCTAAGATGTCTTGTTAAGATTTTTGAAATATACACATAGGCAAATATTCTCGTTCTTCTTATATATAGGTACCAAATTTTCCACCCAGATAGAGTGTCTTAACGGAGAGATTATGTGGGCTATCAACAATTTTTGTATTTCTTTGAGAATAAGGGACTCTAGCAAAGGATTCACTGGTCTTTAATTTTTTTGAAAAGGTTTTTTTCCTAGCTTCAAGGGAATGGTATGGGTTATGATGGATGTGTCATGTATTCAAATCTTCATAGCTCCATGCTATGACATCTCGATAATCCTTTAGTGCTTGGATTATTCCTTCTTTTTCTTCTGTAGTGTGAAATTTCCCCAAGAAAATATTTTGGGGGTTCTCAAAATTTTCTAAATTATAAGCTTCATATGATTCCTTTCCATATGGATTGGTCTACTACCTTCGATCCTAGAAATCCATATCAAATAGTTTTTCCAAAGAGACCATACCTTTAGGAATGGTGTTTATCATCAGATTCAATTCACCCTCGTCCTCCAAATTTGTATAATTTCTATCTTCTTCATCTATGATATGTGCTTCAAATATGCTAGAGATAGTGATAAAATCAACTATATTCTTATCATCCTCAAATACCTAGAAATTTTAGATGTTGTCTGATATGGAAGGAGTGACAACCAATTCTACCAAAAACTGCTTTATCTTAGAGTGGAAAATTGGTTCTAAGGTACTTTTGGCTATTGGAAATGAATCTATAGTGTGATTCTTCTTTCATGGAATTTCTTGGATGTTGAAGGCATCAAATTATTTAATTAAATACCAAATACAACTATGATAATTTGATAGATGTTTGTCATGGCATGCATATTGATTTCACACTTGCTTGTTCACCAATTCCGAATATCCTAGGACTCGTATACATTTGACTCTCTTTTTTATAGAAAATTGTAATCCATGAACCAATGCCTCATATTCTACAGTATTACATGTGCAAGGGAATTGAAGTCGATAAGATACAAGATGTGATTTGCCTTTGGGATTGACCAATTCAATTCTAGCACCATTTTGATGTTTGCATTTTGATCCATAAAACTTGAGAGTCCATGACTAATATTCAATTATTTTTTGTTTTCTTGGTGGGGTCTCTACTACCATATTATTATCTTTGGGCATATTTTCTACCACTACAGTGTAGACCCCTAATTATGGATCAGTGTAAAAAATTTCATTAACATTGTTGTACTCTGTAATAAGCTCCTTTAGCCCTGGTTCTCTTTCTATATGTATCTGATTATGTTTGCCACACCATGGAAGCCATATATGTGAGAAGTATGTTTCCATATAACCATTCAATATTATTGACCAATCACGACTAAGCAACATCCCATATGCATCTGGGATATCTACCACTTGAATATCAATATATTATTGTATTCGAGGTTCAGAAGCTAACTGTATGTGGATTTTATTTAACACCCCAACCACATTCACCTATGTCTTATCTAGTTGAACAACCTTCTTGTTTTAAGGAGTAGGGATCAGTCCTAATATTTGGCTAACTGTGTATGGCATCACATTACTAAAAGCTCCTTAATCCACAAGATAATTGTGTAAGTTTTTGCGATAAATTCTAATGGTTAAAATAAAATGAGGATATTATACCTTCTCTTTATATATTACCACCTGAGCATCAATAGTCTTTCTTAATTCTATTTTACCTTGACCAGAGAGTGTTTTGGGTAATAAATCCTTTTGGTTGGTTAGTTGGGCTACCTCGAACAAATAAATATTTGCCTTGGTTTTCTTAAGGTCTTGAATGATATTGTATCCATACTTGTTTTGCTCTAGGTTTTTCTCTACTTGTGGTAATGATATGTTTAGTTTTGGCAGAGTAGATGTTGTAGGACCTTTAGGTGGGACCAAATTTTTGTTGGCTTGTTCATCAGGTGGGATGGAGGTTTTGTTAGGAGGTGTAGAGGAAGTCACAAGGGCTTTTCCTTTGCTCCTAAGCAAATTAATTTTTGCCTCTTTGAAACTGCCGATAAGCTTGAATCTCTTCTTCCATGTGTGCATCCAATTCATCTTCATCGACTCTTGAGAATTCATAAGTCCCTAAGAATAGGTTTATCCTTGATTTCTAATAAACTTGATTCCCAACATTCTCATTAGTGGGTACTATTTCAAAAATTTCCATCTCCTTTTGGACAATATACATAGAATTTTTAAACTTTGGATAGTCAGTTTCACCATGTTGAGTTGTGAATTGGATCCTACACCAACTAGACAAAGTAAGATCCACTAAATTCATTGTTTTATTTGGATTGTTATTTGGTTCCATTATTTGGGTGAGTATTCCATGAAATATTGGACCTTTGAAAACCAAAGTTCCTATTCTATGCATTATTATTTGTAGGTGGATTTTGAGGAATTTTTCTTTGTAGTTGAAGCATATAATTGCTCAATTTTTGAACCATCCTTTGTATGTTATCTAACTGAGGATTTGAATTATTAGGTTGAATTGGTCCCACTTGACCTATTGCATTATTCATAGGTGTATATGTATTAAAAAATACAAGCATCATTGTTTGATTAGTTGTTGGAGGTGCATGATTGAGAATGTTGTTAGTGGTTACCTGATTGTCCAAAAATGTTGAAATGGTTTGTTGATTGTTCACATTGAGCATAATTTGATTCAGTGAAGCCAAATTGAGAGGTTGATTCTGGTTTGGATACATGGCTCTTGAAAATAGATTTAGCATGGGAAGGTGTTGTGTAAGAGCTTGATTTATTAATGATATCTGATTATAAGCTCCCATTTTACCAACTGAAGTTAATTGACCCAAACCTAAACCTTGAAGTATTAAAAGTTGTTCAACATTCAAAGCTTCACTATATGCCATGGGTAAATTTTTGATCTATGGGGTTCTCCTCACGAACATAGAATTAAATGGATCCAAATCTCTAAGATACATTTGAATAGTTGTATGGGCTAGAAGGGTGTAAGGTACCATCAACCTAGTTTATAGTTTATGGAACCTAGTGTTGAATAGCATCAAGTATTCACTAGGTTCTATACGATCATAGGTAAATTGATGATAAATAATAGCTAGATCGATTGGTAATCTGAACTGGTTAAGAAAAGATACTTATAATTGAACCCAAGTAGTGATGGATCTTGAAGGTAAGC
This sequence comes from Wollemia nobilis, assembly GCA_028583015.1. Taxonomy (NCBI): domain Eukaryota; kingdom Viridiplantae; phylum Streptophyta; class Pinopsida; order Araucariales; family Araucariaceae; genus Wollemia; species Wollemia nobilis. Next base: position 25,871 of record JAQPPZ010013711.1, read on the forward strand.
TGATGTATCGATCATAATCAAACTCATCCAACGTGTGCAGGGACATCTTGCAAGCAACATCCTCATGCTCAATTTTCAAATGAATCAAAGCATCTTTGTATACTTGTGTGTGCTCTTGAACTAATCTTGTTCCATCATGTCTATAACAAGGAAGATACCTTTCAACATTTTTTAGCATATCATGTGTAGGTACTAGTATATTTAAAGGATTGATTCCCATTAACCAAGGAGTAAGAGCTAGCATTGGTGGATTTTGGGGAGTGGCAAAAGGATAAAAAAAAGAGGTAGTAGCCTCAAGAGGAATATTAGAAGTCAAAGGAGTACTCATTCTGCCTTTGTCAACTTTAGGTTTTCTATATGGAGAAATACTAGGAAACTCAATACCTTTGATAGATGACTTCAACCTTATGATGATGACCTTAGGATCCAGTTTTAATAGTCAAGATGTTTAATATAAACAATGAAACAAGAAAAGTATAGCATTTGGCCCTCCTTCTAGTGCCAGTTCTGTTGAGCATGCAAATAACACATTATAAATGGTTGGTCAACTTACTTGGAATAGGTATATTTTCTCTCTTTAAAGATAAATTTCTTTCCCCCAAGGTTTGGGTATTTCAAGTCTTTGCCAATGTGGATAGACCCAGAGGTGAATGATAATTATTCCTTTTAAGGGGCCTTTGTTGGTTATTCTTAAAAAATATAAATTTCCTAGTACAATGCTTGAAAATGAAATGCTTGACTATATGAAAATAATTCTACTACACAAAATCTCAGCATACATGAGCTAAGTAGAATTAAAATGGGCAAAGAAAATTGTAATCTAAGCTATGCAAACCATGATTTCCTGATCTATATCATTCATTGCACTTAAATATACATTACATATGAAAGCAATTATTATATTGAAGCTATATAAAATATTAGAATACGGTGTAGAAAGTAGCTTCAATGCTTCGAATTAATACTAATCTACTCCTAATATAAGATAGTTTTAAATGAAAGTCAAAGGTTAAAAAGTGAGAGAAAAATAAAAGAAAACAAGTTGATACTGCCCTGAAACTCCAACTCATATTTGGTAAAGAAATAAACCCAAATTTAAACCAATATCAACCCAACCAGTATTCACACAACCTTAGGACCGAGATGGTGCAATCTTTAGAAGGAAGATAGGCTGTGAAAAATATTGAGTGCAACCACCATCAACATGCATAGATTGGATACAGTAAATATCAAAGCCTTATATTAAGGATAATCGTTGAGTACATTGTTTTAGGTTTATCCACTTTAATGGATTACAAAGAGCAAAAATAAAAAATGATAGAAACTTGTTTCAGAAAAACCACCCAACTACAAAGAGAAAGCAATATCCTAAAAGGGATCCAACTAACAAATGGTTTTTGACCCTTGTAAAGAACAATGAGCCACTATTTATACAGTGTTTTGGCCTTCACTTAGCATTACATGTTGTAATTAATTCTCCTCTAATTCTCAGATGGACTCCTTGAAATTAAATCTTCTACCATACTAGGACTATGCTTCCATTGAATGTGCACAACTTCGGCAATGCATAATGATATCTTCATCTCCATTGAGCCCTACAACAATTGGACTTCATTATTTTTTAGATTGCACGATGCTCAAGAACTCTAGAATGACCATGCCTCATTAATCCTTCATTATCCCGTAAAATTTGGGTTGATTATTAATTTCTTGCATCTTTTATCTTGCTCGATTGTACTTGCTTTGAAAATTCATGCCCGCCATCATGTTTTCTCATTGATTCCACAAAATACGGGTTGATCATTGATTTCCTACATCTTCCACCTTGCTTGGTTGTACCTGCATTGAAAATTTATGCCCGCCATCATGTTTTCTGTAAAAAATTGAAAAGAAAATATTAGAACATTAATATTATAATTAATATTAATTAATCAATTTTCCTAAGGTGTAAACCTTTGATTTTCAATTATTAACTAATTCTTCTATAGTTTGAACTTTTGATTTTTCCTTTAGTAATTAATTAATTCTTCTATAGTTTGGAAAATTTGATTTTTCAATTATTAATTAATTAATTCTTTTATAGTTTGAACCTTTGATTAATTTGAGTTAATTAATTCTTTCAATTTTAAAATATCCCTAAGTTTGGAGAATTTAATATTAGGGCAAAAATTATATTTAATATTCAATTCTAATGTCCTTCCTTTCATCAAATATGCGCTTAGAAAATCCGAAATGCACTCCCTTAATGTAATTACAATGAAATATTAAATCCATGAAATCTATTTTTTTAAGCATTCGTTTGCACTCCATTTACAAAGAAGCAAGAGAAACTTAAGAATTTTCTCTTGAGAGCTCATTTGCTAACGAAAGATTGTTTTTGAGCGCAATTGAGAATTCAATGCATTCTTGTTTACCCTCCCTTAATGAAAGTACAATGAAATTTTAAATCCACGAAATCTCATTTGCACTCATTTTTTAGTGCATTCATTTTCTTAGCGCATGTTGGTTGCGCTACATTTACAAGGGAGCAAGAGAAACTTAATAACTTCTCAATTTTACCCAATATTTAGTACATTCTTGTTTTCACTCATTTTTTAGTGCATTCTCGTTTGTGATCCATTTACAAATGAGGAAGAGAAACTTAAGAATTTTCTTTCGAAATATCATTTTCTATCAAAAGCTTATTTTTTAGCACAATTGAGAATTCAGTGTATTCTTGTTTGCGCTACCTTAATGAAAATAAAATCTCATTTGCACTCATTTTTTAGTGCATTATTTTTCTTAGTGCATTGTTTTTGCACTTCATTTACAAGGGAGCAAGAAAAACTTAAGAACTTCACAATTTTACCCAATTTTCAGTGCATTTGTGCAAATTTGACTTTTCAATGCTTTTCTTTTCATTGTGCCATTTGCGAGAAATTTGGAATCCACCCAATGAAAATCATATGTTGGAAATTCTTTCTCTTCCATTGAACTCAGTGAATTTATGAATTTATTCTTATTTTTTATTGGTTCCACGGCTTTTAGAATTCCTGGATTTCACCTGTTTAATTCACGTGACTTGAAAAATAGATCAAAAATGAAAGTGCCTAGAATTTCATGAGAACTTTTATGCATCCAAATGGGCCAAATGGGTATCCAAATATGCTAAGAAAACTCAAAATTTTATTCCATATCATGAGATATTACCTTTAGAATTTCACGGGTTGTAATAGAGAAACTGCTATTTTTGGAAAGAATTCTCGTATGAATATTTGCACATTTGTTCTCATTGTAGAGATATTTTCAAAATATTCCTACCAGGATTCGAATCTTCAAAAATAGTTTTCCCACTCAAAATATATAATTTCAAATTTACATCAAAATAGGGCAAGATAGTGGAAAATCAAAGAACCCTAAAAATTGAATTTAATTAATTTTTTAACCTTAGGATAAACCTTTGAAAATCAATATTCTTAAATATTAATCCAAAATAATGTCCTTGAAGGGAAAAAATTCAAAATTTTCAATGCAATCCATTTCAAAATGATTGAGGCAAGCAAATTCAACACCTTGATGCAAACTAAATTCAAAATGAGGCAAGGAGAAATTTAATTTTTTGCTAAAAACAAAATTTGAACTTAAAACCAAAAAATTTCAAGAGCCCACAGTCCAAACTCAGGCATGTTGTTTAAGTGCAACAACACTACCCATTCAGGCTAGCACCAAAACCATATCCACTCTCTTTTACATCATTAAATGCGAGATGCAGTATAATATCCTTTTGGGATGCCCATAGATTTGGGATATGCAATGTGTCCCTTCCACGTTACATCATTGTATTAGATATGTTCACAATTAATTGGTCCACTTCATTCTTGCTAACAATGATCCATTTGATTTCTACAATATTATCGCTCTTCAACCAGGTCCACCTCTATCGTCTATACAATCCGCTCCCTCTCCGTGATATTCCCTTAATACCACCTTTCCATCACCCTCATATTCACATCCCACACCCAATTTGAGCAACATACCATCATATTCCTCACATCTACCTCTAGTTACTAGTGCTTCCACTACTCTTACATTTTCACACATTCCTTCATCTTCTTCTACGTCATCTTCTTCTCATGCACTATTTCCCCCATTCACCTTTTCAACTACACCATAATCAAATTCTTCTTCTACCACACCTCCTCTTCTTACCATTCCATTGACACCTTCCCTTTGCTTGGTGCCTTATTCTACATGATGCATAATTCCTACCACTCCAACCATGTATTCTATTCCAATATATTTTTTCACACATGCAAATCATCCCATCATGGGAATGCCTGTTGAATGCTATGAGTGGACATAGTGTGCCTCTTGAATTTGCGATCAATTAACCCCATAGAATCCTCCTGCTTCACCATATCCACCTTCTCCTCTTCTTGCATCAATCCCATTGTCATATTTACCACCTAGGAGATCCCCCTCCAACTTGAGCATCAGTACCATCCTCATGTATCTATAATCATGACCACACTTGGTCCCAGTGAGTATGACATGTGTAATGCTCAGGTTATATCACACACCATCTAGTCTACATGTGACTTCAATTGACCCCACGATGTACCCATGACTATTTCGATAGTTTTTCCTCTTGGTCCACCTAAAATTTGTATAAATTTCATATATGGGGGAATTGACTCATCTGTGGAGCCTCCAACACCTCCACCATCTGAAACTAAATTCTATAGCAATCTTGATCACATGTCAAATCCTAATTTTTCCATGCACTATATTCATCATTACAACTGGCATGGATACGGACTAGGAAGATATGAAGAAGGGTGTCACACCCTTATCCATCCTCATTTATTGAAGCCTAACGACAGGTCCAAAATTGGCTACTATCCTGCAACAATAAACACCCTCGAGGATGATTTTTATCATCTCAATATTGACACCCTCGAGGTCCTTTCTAACAATTTCTATCGAATTTTTGTCCCCTCAATATATGGTTGACATTCCATCCACTTTCTTTCATTCTTCTCCATTGCATGAGGATACTTCTCCTTATCTGGTCGAAGCCCTTGTCAACCAATTTACCGAGTTATCACTCAATCCATCTTTGCTAGCTATTGTCCCTTCTTAACTGCCACCATCTACTCTCTTAATGAATCTTCATGCATGATAGCACGTACATTGCTCCATTTATCATTATCTTTCTCTGCCCATGATTTTTCTTCATATCCACAATCAACCATTTCCAGATTCATTGTCATCCTCCTTTGATTCTTTATCATCACATTCTCCCATGTCTACCTGTTGAGAAAGGTGCAACTATAGTATTGTCATTATTGTCAACACACTTATATGGACAAGTTGATGCAATGGATAGTTTTTCGGAGGTTTTTCATAGTATGTAAAGTGATGTTCAATTCTTATGAGGATGTTTTTGATGTTTGGGTGAAGTTGTTATAGGTTGTTCGTGAAAATTGATAAAAGTTGAAAAAATCGTCAAGAAGTTGTCAAAAAATTGCAAAAGTCATCACGGGAGCAGTTGGATAGGATGGATCAGTTTGGAACATACCAGTATGTCAAGAAATATTCCATAATAGCGTTTGATGTGGCAGCATAGTTTTTGGATTGATCAGTGACATTTCTGGTATCTTGGCGGATGATTTGGCAAAGTGGTTGTATAGGACGAAAAAGGGCAGTTTTGTCAGAAATACTACGAGCAAACCGAGAAGAATTTGATAGCAAAATTTGAATTGGAGGTGTTCATTATCTTCAAGAACATGTTTTCCAAATTTCCATAAAAATGGAGAAACGAGGTGAATGTTACAAGCATTGCAATACTGTCACAAAAATACTCTTTTTGGAAAAAGTGTGTTAGTAGCAGTTTTTGTGGAGGTGGTATAGGTGAACCATAAGGAGTTATACAATGAGATTCATACTGGATGTATTCAGAATTACATATATTCTACATTTCAAATTTCAGAGAAAAGAGAGTTACGAGGTGAGAGTTATGATTGTTGCAAAAATGGTATAGGTCACTTTTATGTCAATTTGTTCCACTTGTGCAAAATCCTTCAGTTGGTCATTTCGACCTTGCAGAGTCACTAGAGTTTCGGTTTCAATGTTGTTACACCTTCAAGGCATCAAATAGATCATCTTTCATTTTTTGTTTGAGGTTTCACGTGGCTCCAAAGTAAGAGAACGAGTAAGGTGTCAATTCTTTGCATGTGACGTGTTTGATGAAATGCCTTCTCAAAATAAAAAAATGAAGTTATATTGTTTTAAGAAGCTTCATTAAAAAATATATTTTTAAAAATTTAAAAGGGAAAAAGAATGCAAGTGTGTGATTTTTAAGTGACAAGAGATTTTATTGAAAAGTGGGGACTTTATTTTGTGAAGAGAGAAGTGTGTGTGGAGAAAAATAAAGAGTGAAAATCCGTGATTTTTGGAGAGTGGTGAAAAATGTCACTTCAGTATTTTGGGCATAACCTTCTCATATGATATCCATTTTGGTTGAAATTTTTAGAGGAGTTTGCAAAAAAAGTGCTACAAAATACCCAGAAAGCATTTAGCAATTGGTAGAACGAGCTAAGAGAACAATCAATTTTTTTTATGATAAGAGAAGATTCAAATTCTGAGTAATGCAGAGAGAGGGATGTTATACTGGGTGAAATAGAAAGTTTTATATTTTGATCTTACTGACCATAAAGGGTTCTGGTTTTAATGAAGACATTCATATATGTCATTTTATTATCAATATGAAAATCAAGTGGGTGCTTGGTAGAGGGGTTGGTGCTCCTTTCTATTGGTGCAGATAAATCAGGGGTTGGTGCTCCTTTCTGTTGGTGCAGATAAATCAGGGGTTGGTGCTCCTTCCAATGGGTGCTGGTAAATTGATTGTAAAGTTGGTTCTTTGCAAATGCTAGATTTGGATGGGATCCCAAACAATCATTTTCGAGGATGTAGCCAAATCGGTGAACCTTGGTACATCTTATGTTGTGTGATATTCTCTTGTTATACTTGCTTTATTTGGTTTTATGTTTTCATCATTTTGGCTTTGAGTGTTGAAGATTTAAGTTTTAAAAAGCTACACTGATTCACCCCCCTCTTAGTGTCATTGTGAGAATAAAAATTGGTATTAGAGCTAGGTTCCTGAATAGGCTTAACCGGCTAGGGTGATCTTGGAAGTGACACAATGGTAGATGGTGAAGGCTTCTCATAAAATAAATCACCATTGTTTGATGGAACTAATTACACATTTTGGAGACTTAGGATGTAAACATATCTTTGTGCTTTTGGATACGACATATGGGATTCAGTAGATAATGGATACACAATACCCACCACCTCCAACCGATGTTGTCAGTAAGAAACTATTTGAGAATGACTCAAAAGCAAAGAATGGTATCATGTGTGGATTAGTGGACAATGAACTGGTAAATATTATGGGTTGTAAAATGGTAAAGGAAATATGGGACAAACTGAAGAGCATTCATGAAGGAGACGTTAAGATCAAGGAGGCCAAGTTACAAACACATCGAGCTCAGTTTGAAGTATTAAAGATGAATGACGATGAGAATATAGAGGCATATATGCTGAGAGTTAATGAAGTCATTAATGCGATTAGAGGACTCGGTGAGGAAATCAAAGATTATGTCATCATGAAAAAGGTATTAAGATCCCTTCCCTAAAGATTTGATTCTAAAGTTTTAGCTATAGAAGAAGCTAAAGATCTAAATTATTTTAAGGAACCATAGAGTCTTTAATGAGTCTATCCATGATCATCAAACTATCATTGATAGGATCATATACTTTGCCAAGGAGAATGTGAACCTTATCCCTTTTTATAGTCGTAAACCTCATCTATGGGAGACCACGATTTCTCAATATTTAAGATTAACCTTGTTATATGAGTCTGTGCCTAGGGTAGTCAACCCTAGAGCCAATGTTAAGTGGTCCCCACCTCCTATGGGTTAGTTTAAGCTTAATTTTGATGGAGCGGCTAAGGAAAATCCTGGTAGAGTAGGCACTGGCGGCATTGTGTGAGATCATAATGGGAATATGATGCTTATGTTTTCTGAATATTTGGGAACAAATATGAACAATGAATATGAAGCTAGAGCTATGTGGAGAGGCCTTCAAATGACTCAAGACTTAGAAGGCAATTTGATCATAGAAGGAGACTCTATGCATGTTATAATTCTTCTCAATAATTGGAAAACACCTCCTTGGAGGATTAAAACAATTATTGAAGAGGCTAGGATCCTTTTCCAAGGAAGATAGGACTGAAAAGCCCAACATGTCTTTCGGGAAGCTAACAAAGTTGCTGATAAGCTAGCCAATTTGGGTGTCGATGGTGACGAACTTTTAAAATGGGAACACGGTGTCCCGAGCAAAGTAGAGGAGCTTATTCAACAAAAATTCCAAGAATGATAGTCAAATTTACCAACAAGGAAGGCACTATAAGTTCGAAGGCTATGAGTATTCTCGTATCTTTTTTGAAATGGACTCACAATAAAAATTATCCGAGCTATCAGTCTTGGTGGATGTTTCTTGGAAATACCACAAAGACTAATGGGTACAGTCACATGTCAGATAAAATAACTCCTATTCATCTTAGTAATTTGAGGTTGGTTGATAATCACAAGGCAGGAAAGAAATGACAATATAAGACTTCAAACTAGAGCCAAGTGGACCACCAGATAGCCATCGCCATAAATCTAGCCAGCAAGTTCACTTCTCCAAGGCTGATTGACCAAGACGGGATGTGGTCCCAAAGCATATCATATATGGAAGAAAGCAATTACCAAAGAATTATTAAAAGTAACTATCAATACAGAGCTTGTGGGAGTTTTTTTTAGTACTCTGCTATGTGTGTCTACAACTTTTTATTTCTCCACTTTTTCAAGGAAGGGATCTGTGTCTGTTTCTTATTTTTGTAATTATGATGCGAGTGTGTTTTCTCGGGGTATACCCAAAATGTTGTATGGGAAGTTTATTTTTGATAACAGGCTATGTGCCTTACCGGATGTAATGGCTTTGGCTACATGTAGATTTTACATATATAGGATCCTTAGTAAGGACATGTTCATCAACAACCTTGGGCTGATTTTTGTAAAAGGTTTTGGTTCAACCTATAAAACCCGGTATTAATGCTAAGTATGGATGAGATTCATGGTTCTTTGACTGCATATGAGATGAGAATAGGAAAATCTAAACCCACATACAGAGAAGCTACTTTTAAAGCCCATAAAAATATGAAAGCAAAACAAAAATTCGAGGAAGAAGAGACATCAGATGAAATGGAAGCAAACTTTGTTCAAAAACTAAAAAGGGGAAAAGGAAAATACAAAGGAAAGTTACCATTTAAATGTTTCAACTATGGAGGCATTGGGAATTTTGCAGCTAAATGTCCACTTAATGAGAAGAACAGAAGTGATGAAGGATCACACGAAGAAAGAAGTGATTGGAAGAAAAAAATAAATTTCAGAAAAGGCAACTTCAAGAAGAAAAGTTTCATCTCCAAGAATGTCAGTTCATCAGAAGATAGCTCCAGTGAGGATTCTAAAAATGAAATAGGTGAAGCTCTTTTCATGGCACTCAAAGAAGAAAAACCAAAAAAAGAACAAGAATGTGATGAAGAAGAAATTGATGCAGAAGTGAATTTGGAAGAGGAACTAATTGCAGCTCTATATTAATTGAAGATGGAAAGAAAAAAGAATAAGAAAATTTTAAGAAAGCTTGAGGATGCAAATGAAATCATAACAAATTTGAAAGTACATATAGAAGAATTCAAGAAAATCTCTGAATATCTCAAAGTGCAAATAACCATGAAAATAGATTATTACAACAAGCTAGAAGAAGATATTGTTGGTTTAAGAATGCAACTAGAAGATATGAATCAGAAAAATAGTTGTTATCACAAACGTGAAGAAAGTTATATGAAGCTGGATAAGATCATAAATAACCAAAAGACTACAAGCATCAAATTTGGTTTGGGTTTTGATGAAGAAGAATCATAAAATGGATCAAAGTCCATAAATGAAGAATCCACAAAGAATGAAGAGAAGAAATAGGTTGATAAAGCAAAAATGAATCATGCAAAGGAAAGCAATAATGCAAGGCACAAAAGGATAATTGACAATGATGGATTCACCCATGTCACACATCAAAGAAGAAGAATATTTATGGATCCTACAACAACATGGCAAAGACCACCACCTAGGTTTAATCATCTCCTTTATGGTTACTATTTTAAATGCAATGGTTATGGACATAAGATCTCAGATTGCAAGTATAATGTAGGACCAAGGAATTTTACCAATAGAAATGCTTTTTCACCTTTGATGGATTATGCAATAGAATGTTATAACTATCATAATTTTGGACATATTGCAAGAAATTATCGAAGTACATTTGCATCAAATCAATTTTAGGGAAGGAAATTTCAGCCAAATGGAATAAGACAAAATAGAAAATTTCCCAAAAAACATGCACAAGCTACTGAAAAAGAAAAGCTAAAACAAGAGCCCAAAATTGTAATCAAACTTGAGTGGAAAGAAAAAGAGCGACCTAAGGAAGAAAAGGAATCCTTGATCATACATATGGCATTTAAAGTGTAGAATAAATCCGCACCATGGATACTTGATAGTGGATGCTCAAGTCATATGACAAGTGATAAACAAAAATTTGAGAAGTTGCAGCAATATGAAGGTTTTTCAGTAAAGTTTGGAAACAATGATGGAGCTAATATAGTTGGCATAGGTTCAGTTAAGATTAGTGATGAAAAAATTAGGTCAAAAGAAGTATTGTTTGTGATTGGTCTGAAGCATAACTTGTTGAGCGTAAGTCATATTTGTGATAGAGGTCATGAAGTGATCTTTAAGAAGGAAGGTTGTGAAGTCAAAAATGCAAACAATGGGAAGTTGATAGCAACTGGATCAAGGACATCTGGCAACCTGTACACTCTCTTAGAGACTTAGAAGGAGCTTGCTTGATTGGATAGGAAGAAGAGAATTGATTGTGGCACAAGAGGCTCGGTCATATCAGTTTTGACAATCTAGTAAAAATCAGCTCAAATAAAGCAGTGAGAGATATTCCAACCATTGGCAAACCATAAAATAACATTTTTGCTTCATGTCAAAAGGGTAAGCAAACTAGAGTCTCATTTAAAACAAAAGTGTACTACACAAGCAAACCTTTGGAACTAGTACATACTAATTTATGTGGACCCATGAGAATGCAAAGCATAAATGGTGACAAATATTTTATGTTGTGTATAAATGACTATTCCAGGATGACATGGGTACTATTTTTGAAGTATAAATCAAAAGCTTTTGAGATGTTCAAGGTTTTCAAAAACCAAGTTGAGAATCAAACAAGAAAAATGATTAAATTTTTAAGGTCAGACAGAGGATGAGAGTTCATTTTAGAGGATTTCACAGAGTATTGTGAAAAATATGGCATTAGGAGATAGTTTTCAGCAGCCAGGACACCTCAACATAATGGTGTGGTAGAAAGAAAGAACAAGACAATGCAAAAAATGGCAAGGACTATGTTGACTAAGAGCAAAGTAGCAGACAAATTTTGGAAAGAGGTAGTCCATACTGTAGTATACATCCAAAATAGGTGCATGTTGAGGACGCATGAAAGCAAAACTCCTTATGAGTTGTGGTTTGATAAAAAGGCAAAATCAAGATACTTGAAAGTTTTTGGTAGCAAGTGTTACATCAAAAAAATTGAAGAAAACCTTGGTAAGTTTGAAGGTAGAGCGGATGAAGGTATTTTTCTTGGCTATTCGTCAAAAAGAAAAGCTTACAAATGCTACAACAAGAGGCTAAGGAAAATTGTGGATAGTGTCAATGTTAAAGTTGATGAAGGAAGGGAACAATTAATTAGCTATGAAGATAACTACAAAATTTATGAAGAGGTCATTGAAGGAGATGAGGAAAAGAAAATGGAAAAGAAACCAAAAATTGACTCAGAGGATTCAAATAGTGATTCAGAAGTGGAAGAAAATAAGAAATTCAAAATAGGTAGCTGGCAGAAATATCATCTTAGAGAGCAAATAATTGGAGACCCCATAATTGGTGTTTAGACAAGAAGAAGATTAGTAAGTAACTACTCTTTATTATCCAGCATTGAGCCCAAAAATGTTGCTGACACAAGCAAAGATGAAAGTTGGGTAAAGGCAATAAATGAATAATTAGATCAGATCAAGAAAAACAAGACTTGGGAGTTAGTACCAAGACCCGCAAATAAAAATGTAATCGGTACTAAATGGGTCTTTCAAAATAAATTGAATGAAGACAGACAGGTAGTCAGGAACAAAGCAAGATTGGTATGCAAAGGCTATGCACAAGTTGAAGTTATTTTCTTTGAGGAAACCTTTGCATCTATGGCTAGACTAGAGGCAATTAGAATGTTTTTGGCTTTAGCAGTTTACAAGAATTTCAAAGTTTATCAAATGAATGTGAAATCAATATTTTTGAATGGGAAACTTGAAGAAGAGGTTTATATTGAGCAGCCAGATGGTTTCCAACTTAGTGATGATCCCAACTTGGTTTGCAAGTTGAAGAAATCATTATATGGTTTAAAATAGGCACCCCGAGCATGGTATGCAAGGCTATACAATTATCTTACTCAGAAAGGGTTCAAGAAAGGTATGGTGGATAGTAATTTGTATGTCAAAATAGAAAATGGTCATCATATTGTTCTTGTTGTATACGTAGATGATTTCATATTTGGCAACAAAAAATATGAGTTGTGTAAAGATTTAGCAAATAAGATACAGAAAGAATTTGAAATGTCAATGATTGGTGAACTTTCATATTTCCTTGGATTGCAAGTTAATCAAAAGGAGAAGGGCATATTTATTTATCAAATTAAATATGTTAAAGAGATGCTAAAAAAGTTACAATGGAGGATTGTAAGCCAGTTAGCACTCCCATGACGACAAGTTGTAAGTTGAGAAAGGATGAAAAATCTCCACATGTTGATAAAACTATGTATAGATCTATTATTGGGAGCTTACTGTACTTGACAGCTACCAGACCGGATATTTTGCAGGCAGTATGCATGGTAGCACGATTTGAGGCTAGTCCCAAGGAGACTCATGTGACAACAATGAAGAGGATTCTTCGGTACCTCAAGGGTACTATGGAGTATGGGTTATGGTATCCGAAAGGTAAGGACTTCACCCTTATTGCATATTTAGATGTAGATTGGTTAGGATGTGTAGATTATAGGAAGAGTACCAGTGGAGGTGCATTCTATCTTAGAGACAGGTTGGTCATGTGGCAAAGTAAAAAATAGGAGTCAGTCTCCTTATCCATAGTAGAGATAGAATACATTGCAACGACATGTTGTACGCAGGTGTTATGGATGAAATAAACTCTGAAGGATCTTGGCATTAATTTTAGTGAGCCTATTTTAGTTAAGTGCAATAACACCGGTGCCATTAACATCTAAAAGAATCTAGTTATGCATTCTCGCATAAAATATTTTGCTATCCAATATCATTTTTTGGAGAAAGTTGTGAAAGGTGAGGTTAAGTTGGATTTTGTTCCAACAACAGAGCAAGTAGCAGATATATTCACCAAACCATTGCCCAAGGAAGTCTTTGAGTACCTTCACAAAAAATTGGGAGTGGTCACACTTCCCAAGAATTGACTAGCTATTGGGGCCACATTCTTAGGGGGAGCATTTGTGTATTTGTTTATCTTTTTTCTTATGTTTGTGATTTTTGCTAAGTGTAATAAGTTTTTCTAAGAATGTTGTGCATGGAATCAGGGGAAGTTTGTAGCAGCCCTTTTTTCTTGCTGTCAAAGGGGGAGAAGAGTTACAGGAAATTGTGCGTGCGTTGCCAACAATTCCAAAGGGGGAGATTATTGAGCAAGGTTCAACGACAGTATTGTCATTGTTGTCAACACACTCATATGGATAGTTTAATGTAGTGGATAGTTTTTTGGAGTATGTACAGTGATGTTCAATTCTTATGAGGATGTTTTTGATGTTCGGGTGAAATTGTTACAAGTTGTTCGTGCAAATTTGCAAAAGTTGAAAAAATCATCAAGAAGTTGTCAAAAACTTGCAAAAGTCATTATGGGTGCAGTTGGACAGGATGGATCAGTTTGGAACATTCCAAAATGTCAAGAAATAGTCTAGAATAGTTTTTGAGGTGTCAACACGGTGTTTGGATTGATTGGTGACATTTTCGGTATTTTAGCAGATGATTTGGCAAGTGGTTGTACAGGCCGAAAAAGGGCAGTTTTATCAGAAGCACTGTGAGCAAATAGAGAATAATTTGATAGAAAAATTTGAATTGGAGGTGGTCATTATTCAAGAACATTTTTTCCAAATTTCTACCAAAACGGAGAAACGAGGCGAATTTTACAAGCGTTGCAAGACTCACAAAAATGATCTTTTTGGAAAACGTGTGTCAGCAGTAGTTTTCATGGAGGTTGTACAGGTGAACCAAAAGGATTTATGTAGCGATATTCATACTGGATGTATTAAGCATTGTAGATATTCTACGTTTAAAATTTCAGAGAAAACAAAGTTACGAGGTGAGAGTTATGATTGTTGCAAAAAAGGTATAGGTCACTTTTATGTCAATTTGTTCCACTTGTGTAAAATCCTTCAGTTGGCCATTTTGACCTTGCAGAATCATCAGAGTTTTGGTTTTAGTGTTGTTACATCTTAAAGGCATCAAATAGAGCATCTTTATTTTTTTGTTTGAGGTGTTATGTGGCTCCGAAGTAAGAGAACGAGTAAGGTGTCAATTCTTTGCATGTGACGTGTTTGATGAAATGCCTTCTCAAAATAAAAAAAGAAGTTATATTGTTTTAAGAAGCTTCATTAAAAAAAATATTTTTAAAAATTGAAAAGGGAAAAATAATGCAAGTGTGTGCTTTTTAAGTGACAAAGGATTTTATTGAAAAGTGGGGACTTTATTTTGTGAAGAGAGAAGTGTGTGTGGAGAAAAATAAAGAGTGAAAATCCGTGATTTTTGGAGAGTGGTGAACAACATCACTTCACTATTTTGGGAATAAATTTCTCATATTATTTACATTTTGGATGAAATTTTTAGATGAGTTTTCAAATAATGTGCTACACAATACCCAGAAAGCGTTTAGCAATTGGTAGAATGAGCTAAGAGAATAATCAATTGTTTTGTGAGAAGAGAAGATTCAAATTTTGAGTAATGCAGAGAGAGATGTTATACTGGGTGAAATAGAAAGTTTTAGATTTTGAACTTATATACCATAGAGGGTTTTGGTTTTAGTGAATACATTTATATATGTCATTTTATTAGCAATATCAAAATCAAGTGGGTTCTTAGTAGAGGGGTTGGTGCTCCTTTCTGATGGTGCAGATAAATTAGGGGTTGGTGCTCCTTTCTATTGGTGTAGATAAATCAGGGATTGGTGCTCCTTCCAGTGGGTGTTGATAAATTGATTGTAAAGTTAGTGCTTTGTAAAGTCTAGATTTGGATGGGATTCCAAACAGTCATTTTCGATGATGTAGCCAAATCGATGAACCTCAATACATCTTGTGTTGTGTGATGTTCTATTTTTATACTTACTTTATTTGGTTTTATGTTTTCATTGTTTTGGCTTTGAGTGTTGAATATTTAAGTTTTAAATAGCTACACTGATTCACCCCCCCTCTCAGTGTCATTGTGATACTAACACTACCACTTCAAGCATTTTCATCAACATGATCTTTGTTGACCAATTAATCCCACTTGGATATCCACATCATGTCGATTACATTTTGCCATCCATTACTGAATTTTTTGAGTTTGACAACATTTCATCCACATCATCACCCACAAAATTCCTTCCATTGCCTCAATTATTGAAATTCTCTAACACATCTTTTCCTTCTATTCCACCTCACTTACCTTGGATTAATCATATCGATTTTTATCTAGATGATGAATTCCAACTGCCTAACATCATTGATGATCTCTACCTCATCCCAATACCTACTCAAATCCATGATGGTTCTCACATGCTTGTCGAGGACACCATTGATGTTGACATCGATGACAATCTTGATCACCCCCACAGTGTCAAATTCGTAGCTAGTATTTCTACCGACGAATGCATCCTTTTCACCTCTTTCCTTTGGAAGTACATAAATTTGTTTGCATGGTCCTACATAGACATGCCTGGCCTTGATCCATCATTAGTCATTCACAACTTGATATTTGATGATAACACTAAACCTGTCAAGAAAAATTTGCGATGAATGCATCCCACCATTGCTCTCATGGTAAAATAAGAATTATAGAAACTTCTTGACATTGAATTCATACAACCAATCAATTACATTGAGTGGGTTTCAAACATGGTTCCCATTAAAAAACCAATGGGGTATTCGCATATGGATTGATTTTAGGGATCTTAAAAAAGCTTATCCCAAGGATAATTTTCCACTCCCTAATATTGAAAAATTGATCTATGCCATAGTAGGGCATAAAATGCTATCACTCATGGATGAATTTTCTAGTTACAATAAAATTCATGTCAACCTGAATGACCAACATAAAACATCTTTCACAACCCCTTGTGGGACATTTTGTTACAAGGTTATACCCTTCAGTCTTAAAAATTCTACGGCAACCTATCAATGCGTAATGACATACATATTTCATGACTTCATCCAAAAAAATTTATAAGATTATGTTGATGATCTTATTTACAAATCCAAAACACATGGCCAACATCTCAAGGATCTTTGTCAAATATTCGATCACCTCTCGAAACACAATGTATGATTAAATCCAAAGAAATATGTCTTTGGTTTCACCTCAGGTAAAATATTGGGTTATATTGTCTCACAACACAGTATCTTGGTTGACCCTCAAAAAGTCAAGGCTATCATCGATATACCTCCCCATTCAAATCTTAAGTAGCTACGCAGCTTGTAAGGAAAAATACAATCCATTCAACGATTTATCGTCCAAATCTCCAACAAGTTTCAACTATTCAATCATCTCCTTCTAAAGGGGGTCCCTTTCAAATTGGAAAATCAATGTCAAATTATATTTCAATGCGATCAAATCTTACCTCACATATCCATCGGTTCTATCAATGTCCCATCCCAACTATAATTTTTGTCTGTACATATCTACTATTGATTTTGTATTGAGCACACTTCCCACCCAAAAGAATGAGATGAACCATGAACAAGTTGTATAATATATCAGTCATACATTGGTTAGTTACGAGATATGGTATGCTTACATGAAAATACCTTGCTATTGCCTTTGCCACACAAAAGCTATGATATTACAAGAGCAATCACACTACTTATGTAGTCACCCATGATAGTCCACTTTGTTACATGATGAGTATGAGTTACCATAATATTCGCAAGACCAAATGGATTATGCTTCTCATGGAATTTAACCTCAAATTCATCAGTAAACAATCCATTGAAGGCAAATTCATTACCGATCAACTAGCCCAAGCACCTTTATCGAGTGATACACCGCTACTCATTTAGCTTCTTGATGATTCTCTATTTCATACTACTGAAGTTGAATAACTTGAAAAACCTGAGTCAACTACTGACTTAACCCTTTTATTTGATGGCTCTCACTATGAACATGGAGGGGGTACAGACAAAGTTTTATTTACATCATAAGGGGAGCCCCTCTCCTTTTATTTCAAGTTAGGCTTCCCTTACACCAACAACAATGTTGAGTATGAAGCTCTTATCCTTGGTCTCAAGCAAGCAATTTCCATGCACATTTGATGTCTAGACATATTCAACAACTCCCTTCTCATCGTCAATCAAATTAATGGATAATGGCAATATCGATACCTTGTCCTTCAACAAAGAAAGCAATTCATCAAACACTTACTTGCTCAATTTGAGTGGTATGACATCATTGCTACTACACATTCCACCAGTCATTTTGCTGACACTATGACTTCTTTAGGTTCCCTTATTTCATAGAATCCACATTTCAACACAACCCACATGTCCATTCATACCCTCTTCCATTCTACTATTTCCACTACTCCACCTTCTCATGATGATGGCATCAATATTGTACAAGTTGAACTGCATAATGCATGGTTTTACCAGGTCAAATATTACATCAATATCAATATCCTCCATCCAAATCTGAATCATATACATAAAAGGGCTTTCAAACAATGATTAATTTGCTACACACTGGTTCGATACATTCTTTACAAGTGCAGTCACGATGGCATCCTACTACGCTATCTTGAACCACACAATACTCAATGCGTTATCCAAGAGGTTCATGATTGCACTTTTGGTGGCCACTTCAGTGGTATGGCTATTACCAAACACTTTTTATGGATGGGTTATTATTGGCCCACAATGGAACATGACTATTCTAAATACATCAAAAAGTGTGCCAAATGCTAGCACCATGCTAATATTATGCATTTTCCCTCTCAGGCTCTTCAACCTATTCAATCAATATGGACATTTTATCGATGGGGTTTGGATATTATTGGTAAAATCACCCCTGTCTCATCCAGTAATCACAAATTTATCATCACTGCCATGGAATACTTCATGAAATGGGCTGAGGCCATCATGTTGGAACTTTTAAGTAGTTTTGTTGTCATTGATGTCAAGAGTCAATGTTAGTGATGTCAAAAGTTAGTGCAAGGAATTAACAAAATAAGGGTTAAAATATTTATATTTTAAGCCCATGATATTTACTTTAAAGCTTCACATGATTGGTCAAAAGGTTGAATAAATACCCTGAAGAAAAAAGATAACTAGGCCTAAAGGAAATAATATTATAATATTTATTATTATAATATTAAAGGTGTTAAGATAAGGCCTAAGGTTAAAAAGGAAAACACCTAGGCCCAAAGGAAATAATATTATAATATTTATTATTATAATATTAAGGGTTAAAATAAAAGCCTAAGGTTACTCATAAATTAATCATAATATTTATATTATAATTAATTTATAATATAAATTAATTATAACCCTAAGTAAGGGTTGGGTGCAAATATTAAGTTTAATATTTATTCCTCGCCAACATTCGAGCAGGGTAGGAATATGGTATTTATACCATATGGTTTGAATATATTAAGCAAGACTCTGAAATTACATATGTGAAGGGCTAACAAGTTATTCGATGCGATTTTTGTGAGCAAGGCATAGACGAAGCTTTTTATTTTTAAAAGCTAAATGTGGTTTGTGGACACATAAAGGGAAAAGAGTGTGCATCCCTATTAACATCCACTCGGGTGATCTCGTGGCAAGGATAGGTAGCATAAGACATTGGCAAAATAGATGTCCCATGTTTGATTCCTAACAATAGTAGAGAAGTGTTTTTGTTTCAAATATTTTACGCCATTGGAGGTTATAAAATGCGGGAAGCGCATTGTGGTGGTTGTGTGGGTGCACAACTCAAGTGGAAATCTAGTCATGGCTAATGTGCTAGACAGGTGGTGAATGTGAGTTTGATTCGCATGGAGTGCATTTTGGTGTTTAAGGCACGTGAAATATTTTTGATTAAAGTGGCTAAGGTATGATTAAATTTTTTATTATTTTTGCCATATGTTGGATTAAGAATTGGAGATTATAAGGTGTGTGCAAGGAGTTTTGTTGGTGTAATTTGGTATGTATGTTGGGTTAATAATTGGAGAGAATAGGTTGGTGGAGCGCCCCAGGGGGGGAACGGGAAAGGAATCGGCCGCTTCATCCTCATCTGCCTATATGGACCCCCCCCCTAGGGTGGAGTTTTGATGGGGCATCTAGGGGCAACCGGGGGGGCTTACGAGACCACAAGGGTGAGGGGCTGTGCTCTTGGAGCTCAAACTAACAATGTGGGAAGCAAGGGCGGTGGAGGAGCCTCAAGGTGGGACCGAACGGGGGAAGGTGTCCCTCGAACACTAAGAGAGCTCCTTGGAGATTTGATGACTCTCCATGAAGCAAGGGCCCTACCCGAGGCCAGCAAGGGAAGAAAGAAGAAGACGGGGAAACTTGGGAGAGAAGAGGAAGGCGGGAGAAAATGGGGGCTTTTAAAAAAAAAAAAAAAAAAAAAAAACTATATTGGGGTTTGTGATTTTTTTTTTTTTTTTTTTCGGGCGGAGTGGGTTTTGCGGGGGTGACGGCGGGTACAATCATGCATGGGAAAAATCTTTGGCCTCAAGTATTTCCCAAGGTGTGTTGGATTCGCAAAAGGCCCTAGAGAAAAAACAAAGTGTTGGAGATCCACGGAGGCCGGACCCCCCAGAGAAGATGACACTTCCCCGAAAGCCCGCCCCGGGACACAAAATGGAAACAAAAAACGCATAACAACATTATTAAGAGAAGATGCATCGGCTTTGGCTCCCTAAATACACCGGGAATAACCAAAAAAAAAATAATTGGAGAGAATAAAGTGTATTCAAAGGACTTTATCATTGTAATTTGAAATTTGTTTTAAGTTAGAATATTAAAGTGTTTGGAAGGTTGAAATTTGGATTGAAATATTCTATGTTGAGTTGGAGTTAAAAGGATCCATAGAGATATTATTGTTTTGATTGAGTAAGTGAATTATCTATTGATTGGGATTTATTTTTAAGGAAAAGTAATAAGGTGTATTTGAGTCTTGACATTTTATTGTATTTTTTATATGGTGAAATATTTGTTGAAGTAAAATATTCTTGTGAATATTTTGAGATAGACTGTTGCTATCTAACCTAGAATTGGCAAAAGGATTTGGTTGTGAGTAAAACAGGTTTTGAAGACATATATCCATAAAAAAAAAAGGTATGGGTGCATCATATTGTTAGTCTCACAATAACATTGAGAGGGGGGGTGAATCAGTGTAGCTCTTTTAAAACTTAAATCTTCAACTCTTAAAGCTGAAACAATGAAAACTTAAAACCAAATAAAG
The DNA here is from genome assembly GCA_028583015.1 of Wollemia nobilis. Taxonomy (NCBI): domain Eukaryota; kingdom Viridiplantae; phylum Streptophyta; class Pinopsida; order Araucariales; family Araucariaceae; genus Wollemia; species Wollemia nobilis. Next base: position 46,758 of record JAQPPZ010013711.1, read on the forward strand.
CAAGTATAACAAGAGAACATCACACAACATAAGATGTACCAAGGTTCACCAATTTGGCTACTCCTCAAAATGACTGTTTGGACTCCCATCCAAATCTAGCCCTTGCAAAGCACCAACTTTACAATCAATTTACCAGCACCCACTAGAAGGAGCACCAACCCCTAATTTATCTGCACCAATAGAAAGGAGCACCAACCCATGATCTATTTTCACCAATAGAAAGGAGCACCAACCCCTGATGCCAAGCACCAACTTGGATTTCAATTTTGAAACTAGAATAGTGACATAAAAATACCTTCACTTTTACAAGACCCTGACTGGTCTATCGCTTACCCAATTTTCTCTCACAATTCACAAAACACACACACTTTCAGCCCAACTTAAATTCTCCAAGCAACACTCCTTCTATAACTATCCTTTCTATTTGTAATTCCAATTTTAACTCCTTTCATATTCTCATATGCCACTTGTCAATTGTAACACCTTCTTTTGTATATATTTAGAAGGCATTTCATCAAACACGTCACATGCAAATAATTGACACCATATTTTCCTACCATGAGCAACATGTTGTCGCTACAATATATTCTACCTCTACTATGGATAAGGATACTGACTCTTGTTTCTTACTATGCCATGCGACCAACCTATCTCCAAGATAGAATGCACCTCCACTGGTACTCTTTCTATCATATAGTCTTCTTGGATAAGCACTCTAATATCTTCTCATCATATTATAATTCTTGTTGTACCTTGATTTTACTTATTTAGTATAGTTTGATCAACACACAACTCTCAGCTGCACAAAAGTTACTCCCAAATCAAAAGTGACCGACTCTCCAGACAGCCTATGCGTAATTTCTTTAGCCTTTTGACTACCACCTCCTCTATGACTGACGACTTTGCCTCGCATCCGTTGTGCAGCTCAATGTCTCTGGTTTCTAATGGCTGCCATGAATGTTTTCATCATCTACATAGGTATTGACAGTGGACCGTTACATCTAGCGTTGGAACCTCAATCTATGCACAGTCATCAACACTCGGTATTCTACTTCTTGCTAGGGCATATGTCAAGGCTACTCAATGTCTTAGGCGAATGTTCTTCATGCGATTCCATGGAGAATTTTTCCTCGCTATGATCAAGGGATTCCTCAGGCAATATCTCGCATTTCTCAAATAATGCAATATTTTCTTAGGTGCATGGACATCTTGTCCTCCTTGGCACTTTACCACCTAGGCACTATTCTCTCAACGTCTCTGCCTTGCATGTGCCACTTGGCACTCTTGATGAACTGGGTGCTAGTGCCACTGTTTGCTTTGACTTTGGCATCTCTTTGATAATAGCTATTTCTTTATAGAAAATTAATGCTCTCTTATACCAAATGATGTGTTGTATTTTTGGTTAAGAAACGCATGCCTTCCCACCTACACATTGGTAGTAATTTTCATAACGATCATGAAGAGCTTTACCATAGTCCTCCCTCGATATTGGTAGATGAATTGAGATGTAATCACAACATGGGTTCTATTTTATCTATATATTGGGAATGTTATAGGATTCAAAACCAGCACCTGCCAGCTTATGCTTCCATGACACGTCGACCTGTGCTGCATGTTCTATCTCAAATAATGCCTATCAATTGCTGCATTGAAAAACTAGTTGTTCACCATGTTGTTCTACTAAAGCACATCAGTTTGACATTATCTGCTATTGTAACCGCCATCACCAGAGAGATTTCACAATAATTAAAAAATGACTCTATCAAGCCAACATCTCATGCTCCTGCTTATTACCTCCACAAACAACTACATGACATGAAACACACTTTGAAAACTATACGACAACTACCCCTGACTACTTGCATTTCATCCTTAGATAACCAAACAACATAGGAGCATTAAAATAAAAATTTAAGATTGCTCCCCCTGAGGATGTGCTACCTGGAGCTTCTTAGTGCAATAGAGGAGTAGTCTCCTTCAGTCCAAGGAGACACAATTTCCTCTCTTCTTTCTTTCTCCAAAATTTCTTGAACTTGGGCTTGAATTTTTTAACTGCATCCCTATTTTGAACCTTTTCATGAACTTGAACATTTATCTTGGGTGGTTGTCTCTTGTGCATCCTTGATGGATGATTATTTTCCTTTCTTTGATGCACATGATTTCTTCCCTGTCTGTGTTGCATTATTTGTGTCTGATGAAATCTAATGTCTTGCCTTAGATTAGATACACAAGTTCTTGGATAAAAACTTGTTATGTGTCCATGACCATTACATTTATAACATTGCACATGGTGTTCAATCGAAAAAACAGATGTATTTCTACTAGCATAACTCTTTGATCTATTATTCAATCCACAATAAATTGCCTTGTGACCATAATGGTTGCATCTAAAATAATAGCCATTAAAAGAATTATTATGAATAAAGTGAGAGTGATAGAACCTCTTTTGTTGTGGTTTCTTTGTTGTAGATCTCCTTTGAGATTTTCTTCCTTTTGAAGTTTTAGCTTCAAACTTTTCTTGCTTTGATCCTTCAGCAGTAGACTTCTTATTCTCTATAGATTTAGAAGATGGAGGTTGTTCAGCTTCATATCCAAGACCAAGCTTAGCCATGGAGCTTCTTTGTTGCCTTATCATTTCATCTAGCAACTTTGTGCTCTTCTCAAATTTGAGATTTGTATTGGCCTCTTCTAGTTGATTCCTCAATAAAACAATCTCCTCTTCTTGTTTGCAACAAACAATCTCTTTCTCATTGATCTATGATCTGAGAGTTTATTCAATCCTTTTGGACTCTTCTACTTATAGCTTTAGATCACTAATAACTTTGTTATATTCCTCTTCATGTTTGCTATATAAATCACCTTTATCATCCAGGTGTGACTTCAAGGCTTCTTCTATTTTCTTGGATTTATGAATTTGTAAAAAGAGATCTTCAATATTATCCCCATATTCTTCCAACTTCTTGGATAGTCTTTTGTTATTTTTCCTTTCTATATCCAACTCTTCAAGTGCAGTGATCAACTCACCTTCTAGATCTACTTCAACCTCAAGGTTTTCATCACATACTTCAGAATTCACTCCTTCTATCTTTTCTAGTTCAATTTTCTCTTTCACAGGAACTAAAATTGACTGAGATGCATTATTGGAGGAGGATCTATTCTTCTTATCCATTATGTACTAATCCAAGATCAACCCTAGTTGATTTAGCTTAACAAGAGAAATTGGCTCTGATACCAATTGTTAGTCTCACAATAACACTAAGAGGGGGGGTGAATCAATGTAGCTCTTTTAAAACTTAAATATTCAACTCTTAAAGCTAAAATAATGAAAACTTAAAACCAAATAAAAAAAGTATAACAAGAGAACATCACACAACACAAGATATACCGAGGTTCACCAATTTGGCTACTCCTCAAAATGACTATTTGGACTCCCATCCAAATCCAGCCCTTGTAAAGCACCAACTTTACAATCAATTTATCAGCACCCACTAGAAGGAGCACCAACCCTTGATTTATCTGCACCAACAAAAAGGAGCACCAACCCTTGATTTATTTGCACCAACAGAAAGGAGCACCAACCCCTGATGCCAAGCACCAACTTGGACTTCAATTTTGAAACTAGAAGATTGACATAAAAATACATCCACTTTTACAAGACCCTGACTGGTCTATCGCTTACCCAACCTCTCTCACAATTCACAAAACACACACACTTTCAGCCCAACTTAAATTCTCCAAGCAACACTCCTTTTATAACTATCCTTTCTCTTTGTAACTCCAATTGTAACTCCTTTCATATTCTCATATGCCACTTGTCAATTGTAACACCTTCTTTTGTATATATTGAGAAGGCATTTCATCAAACACATCACATGCAAATAATTGACACCATATTTTCCTACCATGACTGTTCGTTTTCTCCTTCATGACTGTTCATTTTCTCCTTCGATGACTGTTCATTTTCTCCTTCGATGACTGTTAATTTTCTCCTTCATGACTGTTTGTTTTCTCCTTCGATGACTATTCGTTTTCTCCTTCATGATTGTTTGTTTTCTCCTTTGATGACTATTCATTTTCTCCTTCATGACTGTTCATTTTCTCCTTTGATGACTGTTCATTTTCTTCACATGGGCATGCGTCCACTTCTTTCCATGTGTAACGACCATCTTAAATGATTTCAAATCATTAAATATTCCTTATGGGTCCACGTCACTATGCAATCTTCAGTTTCACCATCCTGGTGTTCATCACTAATATCAGACGCACAATCAACTACTCTGTTCCTTTGGCAAAAATGCAACATGTCATGATATTGCGACACTTTTGTTTCTCTACCTACCTGCCCTTTTTGAGTCGTGAAAATGTGACATGTCACGATATCATGACACTTTTGTTTCTCTACCTGCCTGCCCTTTTTGAGTCATGAAAATGCGACATGTCGCGATATCGTGACACTTTTGTTTCTCTGCCCTGCTTGTCCTTTTTGAGTCCCAAAAATGTGACATGTCATGATATCGTGACACTTTTGTTTCTCTACCTACCTGCCTTATTTGAGTTGTGAAAATGCGACATGTCACGATATCATGACACTTTTTCCTTCTTGCTCTTTCTCTTTGCTTTGGACCACAAAAATACAACATGTCGCGATATCACGAAAACATTTTTCTCCTTGCTCTTTCTCTTTGCTTTGGCCCACGAAAATACATGTCACGATATCACGACATTTTTTCTCCTTGCTCTTTCTCTTTGCTTTGGCCCATGAAAATACAACATGTCATGATATCACAACACTTTTTCTCCTTGCTCTTTCTCTTTGCTTTGGCCCACGAAAATACATGTCGCGATATCGTGACACTTTTTCTCCTTGCTCTTTCTCTTTGCTTTGGACCGTGAAAATACAACATGTCTCGATATCGTGACACTTTTTTCTCCTTGCATTTTCTCTTTGCTTTGGACCGCGAAAATGCTACATGTCGTGATATCGCGACACTTTTTTCTCCTTGCTTTTCGCTTCTCTTTTGGCCGTGAAAATGCAACAAGTCGTGATATCGCGACACTTTTTCTTCCTTGCTTTTTCGCTTCTCTTTTGGCTGCGAAAATGCAACATGTCGTGATATCGTGACACTTTTTTCTCCTTGCTTTTTCGCTTCTCTTTTGGCCGCGAAAATGCAACATGTCGCAATATCGTGACACTTTTTTCTCCTTGCTTTTTCGCTTCTCTTTTGGCCACGAAAATGCAACATGTTGCGATATCGCGACACTTTTTTTCTTTGCGGTGTTTTGCTTTTTCTTTGATCTTTAGCATATGGGCCACTTCGGTCTTCTTGGAAAATATCAAAAACAACTTTGCACAAACAACCTGTGTTTTTCAACTTTGCACAAAAAACCTGTAACAACTTCACCCAAACATCAAAAACATCCTCATAAGCATTTAACATCACTGTACATACTCTAAATAACCTCTGAACTCTTGTCCACTGCATCAACCGATCTATCTGACTATGTTGACAACAATGACAATACTTTCGCTACACCTTGCTCAACATATATTTTGATTGAAGTATTGTTGGATTGAATGTTTTGAAATAAAATGTGGAGTGAAAAGGATTTGGAAATATTTGAGTGAGTTTTTATATGCATGATTGGTGAATGTTTAGAGAATATTGGAAATAGATATTGAATATTATTTGAGTTAGGGTTTGAGACCCACATTATGCTCTTTGTTTTAAGAAGTATGAAAAAACTTGTTTAGGGTTTGTGAGTAATTTGTGTTTCATTGATTGAATGATTGACTGAAGCTTCTTGAGCATTGGTTTTGATTGATATTGAAAGTGAATGTGTAAACATTAGAAATCAGATTTGTGAAAGTGATAGACTTAATGATTGAGTAGAATATATTGAGTTTTTTATAGAGTACATAATTCTCTATATGTTCCAGAGGTCAAACAAATTCTGAATAGATTATGTCTAAACTGCTTCAAGTTAAAGGAATTACTTTGAATATTAGACAAAGCAATTGATAGCATTATGTGCAAGATTTGAGATTGATTGAGAATATCTTATAAACTATATTGAGCATATGTTTGAATAGATTTGAGTAATATTTTTTGAAAGCTTAAGGATGGATTTGAGTAAGATTTTGTGAAAGCTTAAGGACATGTTTGAGTAAGATTTTGTGAAGTCTTAAGGACATATTTGAGTAAGATTTTGTGAAATCTTAAGGATAGGTTTGAGTAAGCTTTTGTGAAAGCTTAAGGACAGAGTTGGGCAAGTCTTGGTGAAGACTTGTAGGAATATTTGAGGTAAGTCTTGGTGAAGACTTATAGGCGGATTTGAGGTAAGTCTTTGTGAATACTTGAGAGTAGATTGAGCAAGTTCTTGAGAGGAATTGAGAGCATATTTGTTGGAAATTTGAGAAATTTTTGTTGTCATTGATGTCAAGAGGTTTGATGTCTAGTTTTGTTGTCATTGATGTCACAAGTTTTTTTTTCCAAAAGGCAAGGAAGTGGTTAACGAAAAAAGGATATAATATTTATTTTAAATATTATATGCCTAAAGAGGCCTAAAATATTGAAGACCCAAGGGAAGAGAAGCAGGCTTAAAAATAAATTATAATATTTAATATTATAATATTTTGAGCAAAAGGATGAGGTGAAGAAAAATGAGGTCCAAGGGAGCATTAAGAATATATATACTTAAAAAGACCCATTGACCAGATTATAAAGGATTTAATTTTATTTATTTAAATTAAAATATTTTAACCTATGGTTAAAATTTAATATAAATATTCAAAAAGGCATCAAAGTTTAAAAATTAAATTTGAATTTGAAAATCAAATTTCGAATGAGCCGATGTGTTAAGCACAAAAGACAAAGTATAAAAAGGGGAAATGATTTTCATTTCCAATTACCTATGCTATTCAAATGCCTAAGTTGAAATATAATTCGTGCGCTGCATTGTAAAGGTATAAGAGGCTTTTTGTGTGATTTAATTAGCGGAGGTAGATTTTGGTTGAAATATGTGTGGAGCACCAAATCTATTCCAAGGCACTAGATAGCACAAACAGTGGTCAAAGGTTTTCTAAGGTGCTCGTAGAGCAGAGTTCATGGTTTTGAATCCCACATGATCCATTTTGCAAAGGAGGGAGAAGCATTTTGGTGTTCATTGAATTCCTGTAGAGGCATTAGTAGGAGTGTGTGGATTTAGGTTCACATGAGGGTGTGTAGCCCAGGAAGCAACTTAGCCTTGGGCTAAGGCACTGTAATGGCAGGTGGTCACGAGTTCAAGTTTGGGTGCATTCAAATATGTGTGCAATATTTTTTGAAATGTGGGCCAAATATTATAAGGTAAATACTTTTTATTTTTATTTATCCACCAAGGTTTGGAAGGCACAAATGATATAGAGGCCACGTGATAATTTTAAATGCATAGGTGGAATGCATAGGGAGTCATAAGGTTAATTGAAAAATATTTTATATTTTTGTTGCTTAGAAAAATAAATAAAGGATTGGAGTTATAAAGTGTTAACAAAGGAATTTGATTTTTATATGTTGAATGTTATTTTGAAAATTTTGGAGTTTATAAGGTGTTAATAAAGGAACTTGATTTTTATGTATTGAATATTATTTTGAGAAGTTTGGAGATTATAAGGTGTACTTGAGACTTGATATTTTTGTATGATGAAATAATTATTGAGGAGAATATTTATGTGGATATTTTGAGATAGACTATTGCTATCTAACATTGAAATTGGCAAAGAGGATTTGATTGTGATTAAGATAGATTTTGAAGACATATCTCCATAAAAGCAAAATTTTTTTTTGAAATATTGGAATGAATGTTGTGAAATACAAGGTGGAGTGAAAAGGATTGTTTGATAAGAATTGCTGGAAATATTGAGTAAATTATTATATGCTTCATCGGTGAATTTTTTGGGTAATAAATCCTTTTGGTAGGTTAATTGGGCTACCTCAAACAAATAAATATTTGCCTTGGTTTTCTTAAGTTCTTCAATTATATTGTATCCATACTTGTTTTGCTCTAGGTTTTTCTCTACTTGTGGTAATGACATGTTTAGTTTTGGCAGAGTAGATGTTTTAGGACCTTTAGGTAGGACCAGATTTTTGTTGGCTTGTTCATCAGGTGGGATGGAGATTTTGTTATGAGGTATAGAGGAAGTCACGTGGGCCTTTCCTTTGCTACTAAGAAAATTAATTGTTGCCTCTTTGAAATTGCCAATAAGCTTGCATCTCTTCTTCCATGTGTGCATCCAATTCATCTTCATCGACTCTTGAGCATTCATAAGTCTCTAAGACTAGGGTTGTCCTTGCATTATAATCAAATTAATTTCAAACATTATCATTAGTGGGTACTAATTCAAAAATTTTCATCTTCTTTTGGACAATATCCATATATGTTTTAAACTTTGGATAGTCAGTTTCACCATGTTGAGTTGTCAAGTGGATCCTACACCAACTAGACAAAGTAAGATCCACTTAATTCACTGTTGTATTTGGATTGTTATTTGGCTCCATTATTTGGATGATAATTCCATGAAATATTGGCCCTTTGAAAACCAAAGTTCCTATTATGTGCATTATTATTTGTAGGTGGGTTTTGAGGAATTTGTCTTTGCAGTTGAAGCACATAATTGCTCAATATTTGAACCATCCTTTGTATGTTATCTAATTGAGGATTTTAATTATTAGATTGAATTGGTCCCAATTGACCTATTGTATTATTCATAGGTGTAGATGTATGATGGGGAGCCAATTTTAATAACCAAGAAAAAACATGCAATTTTATTTCAAAGACGCAATTTTATTTCGAAGCATGGAAGCTTTACAATTCAGACCATGAAAAATTACACAGTAAGAAAAATGCTAAAAGAAGCCGTAGCCTTCCCCTCTCCAGCCTCCGCAATCCTTCAAAAAATCCCTTTTTATCATCATAGGCTCTACTGCAACCGCCATTCGTAACCATCCCTGTAACCGCTGCAACGATTCCCTGGAACTGCCTTAACGGCTTCTGGAATTGCCAACTGTCATTTTTCCACAGGCCACGAAAAAGTAACATGTCACATTTTCGTGACACCTCTGCATCTCGCTCTTCTCTCTCCTAGACGGGTCACGAAAACGTGACATTTTTTTTCTCCATGTCCATCCCTCACGATATCGCGACACTTTTTCGGCTTTTGGCTTTGCTTGCCAATGTGTCGCGATATCGTGACACTTTTTGTTTGCTCCAACTTTGCTCTAAGTCCATCGCGATATCGCGACAGCCTTGATGTCGCGATATCGCGACACTTGAGTTTTGCTTTCGGCCTTGAACGAAGGTGTCACGATATCGCGACACTTGGGTTTGCGCCTTTCGTTGTGCTGATGGTGTCACGATATCGCGACAACTGTTATGTCACGATATCACGACCATTAAGTTTGCACCTACCGTTGTGCTATTGGTGTCATGATATCACGACAACTATGATGTCACGATATCGTGACCATTAAGTTTGCACCCGTCATTCTGCTGTTGGTGTCGCGATATCGCGACAACTTTTATGTTGCGATATCGCGACAACTTATTTTGCGCCTGCCGTTATGTTGATGGTGTCGCGATATCGCGACAACTTTTATGTCGTGATATCGCGACACCTTTGAACCTTAGCATATTTTTTTCAAACTTAGAACTTTTTTGCTTGTTTCTTTTGCTTGTCTTTTTTTTGGTGATGCAAGATTGTTGTGCTGCCCTGGATGCTCCTGCATCAGACACCTAGGGTAGATTTTTTTTGAAGTGATCCTCACTTCTGGACGATCAGAGGAAAACCCAGATGATCAACCTTTGATTTGGACAACCATGTGGCATCTTCGACAGGTCGGTTCTTCCACTTGACCAAATACTCCGAATATTGCCTATTTTGGGTACTTTTGCCTTCGCGAGTGTCGAGTATGTCTTCAATTTCTTCTTTGTCTGGAGTGGATGTGGGAATGTTCCATAGATCCGGACTAGGTGGTTCGCTACAACTGCCTGCATGATATTCAACCAAGTCTAAAATATTGAAGATGGGTGAAATATTCATCTCACTCGGTAGATCTACTTCATAGGCATTTCCTAAATCTCATTTACCTATGATCCAGCATGGTCCAAACTTCTTCATTTTTAGCTTATTGTAGGTTTTGGTAGGAAAATGTTCCTTGCGCAAATGAACCATGACTTCATCTCCTATCTGAAATTCCTTGAAACGTCGCTTTTGATCTGCTCAGGCTTTGTAAGTAGCATTCATTTGACTGATATGTTGCTATACTTCTTCATGCAAATTCTTCATGTGTGTTGCAAAGTCTTCAGCTTCAGCACTACGCTTGTCACCCTTATCCATTGGCCTCAACTCAGAAGCGTTTCTCGGGCTGTTCCCATGCACTATCTAGAATGGTGATTTACTAGTACTGTGATTGATAGAATTATTGTAAGCAAATTTTGCCTGTGGTAAAATCAGATCCCATCCCTTGGGTTTATCTCCTACTAGACATCGTAGAAGGTTACCCAAACTTCTTTTGACTACTTCGGTCTATCCATCAGTCTATGAGTGGTACGCAGAATTGAATTTCAATTCTATTTTCAGCTTCTTCCACAGGGTTCTCTAGAAATAACCCACAAATTTGGTATCTCTGTCCGAGACAATGCTTTGGGGTAGACCATGAAGGCACACAACCTCCCTGAAAAACAAGCCTGCAATATGAACAGCATCACTTGTCTTCTGACATGGAATAAAATGAGCCATCTTCGAAAACTTGTCAACAACAACAAAAATGGCGTCATTTCCACTTTGTGTTCTTGGTAGACCAAGAACAAAATCCATATTGATGTCCTCCCACGGTCTCTCTGGTACAGGCAATGGCTGGTACATTCCTGTATTCTAGCTGACTCCTTTTGCCATCTGGCACACTCTGCAACCCTGCACAAATATGGTCACATCCGGCTACAACTGTGGCCAATGGTAATTCTCACTAACAAGAGCAATGGTCTTATCTTGACCAAAATGCCCTGCTAGTCCTCCACTATGTTTCTCTTTGATCAAATTTTCCCTCATGGAACTGCATGGAATGCACAACTGGTTCTGCCAAAATAGCATCCCATCTTGGATCATAAAATCCAACCACTTAGTATGATCCATAGTAGTAGGAGACACACATGCCATCCATGCCTCTACAAAATCTGGATCTGCTGGGTATAAACTCTTGAGTTCATCAAACCCAACAACTTGCACTCTCATTTCCATCAACAAATTATGCCTTCTACTCAAGGCATCTACAACTCTATTAGATTTTCCACTTCTATGCTTCAGGACAAAGGTATAACTCTACAGGAATTCAACCCACTTCAAATGTCGTTGGTTAAGTTTACCTTGACTATTTATATACTACAAAGCTTGATGGTCAGTATATAAAACAAACTCTTTGGTTAGCAAATAATGTCTCCATTTCTTAAGAGCCTGAATTATAGCATAGAATTCTTGATCATAAATAGAATATTTCTTGTGAGCATCATTCAATTTTTCACTAAAATATGCAACAGGTTTACCTTCTTGGCTCAATACGGCTCCAATGGCATAGCCACTGGCATCATAGTCAACTTGAAACACTATTAAAATTGGGAAGTTCCAGAATGGGCTGTTCTGTCACTTTCTTTTTCAATATGTCCATACTGGTACCTGCCTTGGTAGTCCACTTAAATTCTCTCTTATCCCCTCTCATAGTTTCTGTTAGGGGCGCACAAATACTGCTAAAGTCTCTAATAAATTTTTGATAGAAACTTGCAAGACCATGAAATGATCTTACCTCTGTTACATTTCGTGGGGCAGGCCATTCAATGATAGCCTTCACTTTTTTAGGATCCATTTTCAGACCCTCCTCTGAGATGACAAATCCTAGGTAAATCAACTCTTTCTGCACAAAACTGCACTTCTGTATATTAATTAATAACTGCTCCTCACGCAGTTTTTCAAAAACTATTCGAACATGCAACAAATGCTCGTCCAATGTTTTACTAAAAATCAGAATATCATCTAGATAAACTATCACGAACTTTTCCAAAAAGTCACGCAATACTTCATTCATCAGCCTCATAAACGTACTGGGTGCATTAGTCAATCCAAATGGCATAACTAACCACTCATACAAACCCTCTCTAGTTTTAAAAGTTGTTTTCCATTCGTCACCCTCTCTAACATGAATCTGGTGATATCCGCTCTTTAAATCAATCTTAGTGAAGTATTTAGCTCCACTCAAAAAATCCATTATATCATCCATTCTAGGTAATGGAAAGCGATATTTAATGGTAATTTTATTAATGGCTCGAGAATCAGTGCACATTCACCATTCGCCATTCTTCTTTGGTGCAAGTACTGCTGGCACTGCACAAGGGCTCAAAATTGCTCGAATCAAACCCTTCCTCAACAATTCTTGAACCTGGCGGTTCAATTCTTCATTTTCTATAGGAGACATTCTATGGGCAGCCTTATTGGGTAAGCTAGATCCTGGCATTAAGTCAATCTGATGACTAATCTTCCTCATTGGCGACAAATCCTCAGGCACATTGTCTGATATAATATCAAGAAATTTTGCTAACAGATGTTCAACTTCTGCTGGAATGTCAGTAGTTTCTTTTCTCTTTACAGTAAGAATTAATGCATAACACATTGAATCCCTCTTTAAACCATCCAAATTTTTTTTGCCATCTACTAAATAAATTCTAGCATTATTGCATACCTTTTCCTCAACCTCCTTCAATGGCTTTAGTTTGTGGCGTACTCCATATTTTGTCAAGGAATAGGTATTTGCATGCCCATCATGCGTTGCATGTCTGTCAAACTGCCATGGTCTTCCTAGCAACAAATGGCAAGCATCCATCGACAAAATATCACATAGGACCTCATCCTGGTATCTTCCAATTTGAAACTTGACCAAGCATTGTTCACTGACCAATGCTCTATGATCCTTCTGCAACCATGCAATCTGGTATGGATGCGGGTGCTATCTTCTTTCTAGCTTTAACTTAGCTACCATTTCCTCAAAAACCAAATTATTTGTACTACCATTATCAATAATAATATTATAGATTTTACCTGAACATTTGCACCTTGTGCGAAATAGGCTTTTTGCTGATCTGGTTCCTTCTCTTCGTTCAACAAGGTTCTCCTTGTGATCATCACTTCTTCGTGCTCCGCTTCTTCAGAGTGCTTAGATTCAACACCATCCTCAACAACTGTAGCTCTGGAATTACCTTCAGGCCTTCTGTTCGGTGTTTCTTGGTGCTTGGGACACTCATATGATCGATGCCCCTCTTCTCCACAATTGAAACAGGTTCCACGAAATCTACCTCTGCCATATTCACGTCCACCTCTACCTTGTCCCCTTTGATAATAATTGTTCTAATTACAGGGTTGGTAAGCATTCTCCTCCTTCTGTTCCTAGTGATTGCTGGTTTCACCAGTCTGCTTTTGGTCATCATATTTACCTCCACTGGTTCTTCCACCAGTTCTTCCACCATGACCTCTTCCTCTTTGTTTACTATCAAATCTGCAGTTCAGTTTCTCTTCCACTTTTAGAGCAAACTGGTAAGCATCTTCAATGTTGTTCATTCGAACCAAACTCAATTCTTCTTGCACGTTGGTTCTCAACCCATTAATGTAATGAGCTACTCTCTCTTTATTTGCTTCTGTATGATCGGTTCTGATAGAAATTTTAAAAAATTCCTCTGTATATTCTTTAATAGACTTGTTGGACTGGCGCAAACTCTGCATTTTTCTCAGCAGATCTAATTCATAATCTGCTGGAATAAACTATCATTTCAGTTTTTCAACCATTCGATCCCACCTGGTGATCTTTTCTTTTCCTCTTCGATTTCTTTCCAGTTGCACTCCTTTCCACCATATGCCAGCATGGCCTTTCAACTTTGTTCTAGCAAATTTAATTCGATTTGGATCTTCAACTTCCTCATATTCAAAATATTCCTCCATGTCATTAATCCAGTCAATCAATTCTTTTGGATTTAAATTTTCAGAATATGTGGATACATCAATCTTCGGCCTTTTCCCAATTTGAGAAATAGCTTTAATCATTTTATCTTCTATAGAACTCATCGCTTCTCCTTCTTCTTCAGACGGATCATCAACTCCGCAAGCTTCATCATCACTTTGGTCTTCTCCTCTTGGCTCTACTCCTCTATGCAATTCTTCCTGCAGGGCCTGCACTTGCCTCTACAATGCTCAAAAGTCTCCTTCAGGAACCACATTCCTTCCAACACCACGATTTCTTCACGGTGGCATTCTGCTTCATTGTTTCTCAGAACCCATAACCCCAGATCCTAGTGCAATCTGCCTCACGTTCGGCGTTCTACTCACACACTCAGAATCTTACTGCTCTAATACCACTTGATGGGGAGCCAATTTTAATAACCAAGAAAAAAAATGCAATTTTATTTCAAAGACATAATTTTATTTCGAAGCATGGAAGCTTTACAATTCAGACCATGAAAAATTACACAGTAAGAAAAATGCTAAAAGAAGTCATAGCCTTCCTCTCTCCAGCCTCCGCAATCCTTCAAAAAATCCCTTTTTATCATCATAGGTTCTGCTACAACCATCGTTCGCAACCGTCCCTATAACCGCTGCAACGGTTCCCTGGAACTGCCTTAACGACTTCTGGAACTGCCAACTATCATTTTGCCACAGGCCACAAAAAAGTAACATGTCGCGTTTTCGCAACACCTCTACATCTCGCTCTTCTCTCTCCTAGATGGGTCACGAAAACAAGATGTTTTTTTTCTCCATGTCCATCCGTCGTGATATCGCGACACTTTTTCAGCTTTTGGCTTTGCTTGCCAATGTGTCGCAATATCGCGACACTTTTTGTTTGCTCCAACTTTGCTCTAAGTCTGTCACGATATCGCGATAGCCTTGATGTCATGATATCGCAACACTTGAGTTTTGCTTTCGGCCTTAAACGGAGGTGTCACGATATCACGACAACCTTTGTGTCGTGATATCGTGACACTTGGGTTTGCGCCCACCATTGTGCTGATGGTGTCGCGATATCGTGACAACTGTTATGTCGCGATATCGTGACCATTAAGTTTGCACCCACTATTGTGCTGTTGGTGTCACGATATCGCGACAACTGTGATGTCGCGATATCGTGACCATTAAGTTTGCGCCCGTCGTTCTATTGTTGGTGTCACGATATCACGTCAAATTTTATGTCGCGATATCGCGACAACTTATTTTGTGCCTGCCATTATGCTGATGGTGTCGCGATATCGCGACAACTTTTATGTCGCGATATCGTGACACCTTTGAACCTTAGCATATTTTTTTCAAACTTAGAACTTTTTTGCTTGTTTCTTTTGCTTGTCTTTTTTTTGGTGATGCAAGATTGTTGTGCTGCCCTGGATGCTCCTGCATCAATGTATTAAAAAATGTAGACATAATTGTTTGATTATTTGTTGGAGGTGCATGATTGAGAATGTTGTTAGTGGTTACCTGATTGTCCAAAAATGTTGGAATGGTCTGATGATTGTTCACATTGAGCATCATTTGATTCAGGGAAGCCAAATTGAGAGGTTGATTTTGGTTTGGATACATGGATCCTGACAACATATTTAGCATGGGAAGGTGTTGAGTAAGAGTTTGATTTATTAATGGTATCTGATTATAAACTCTCATTTTCCCAACTAAAGGCAATTGATCCAAATCGAAACCTTGATGTATTAACAATTGTTCAATATTCAAAGCTTCACTATATGCCATGGGTAAAGTTGTGATCTATGGGGATCTCCTCATAAACATAGAATTCAATAGATCCAAAGCTCTAAGATATATTTGAATCATTGCATTGGCTATGAGGGTATAAGGTGCCATCAACCTGGTGTATAGTTTATGGAACCTAGTGTTGAATAACCTCAAGTATTCACTAGGTTCTCTATGAGCAGAGGCAAATTGATGATAAATCATAGTTGGATCGATTGGTAATCTAAACTAGTTAATAAAAGCTACATCTAATTGAGCTCAAGTAGTGATGAATATTGAAGGTAAGCTAATGTATTTATCATAAGCAAACTCATCTAATGTGTGCATGGACATCCTGCAAGCAACATCCTCATGCTCAATTTGCAAATTAATCAAAGCATATTTGTATGCTTGTATGTGCTCTTCAACTAATCTTGTTCCATCATTTTTATAACAAGGAAGATACCTTTCAACATTCTTTAGCATACCATGTGTAGGTCCTAGTAAATTCAAAGGACTTCTTCCCACTAACCAAGGAGAAATACCTACCATTGGTGGATTTTGAGGAGTGGCAAAAGTATCATAACAAGGGGTAATAACCTCACGAGGAATATTAGAAGTCGAAGGAGTACTCATTCTACCTTTGTCAACTTTGGGTTTCTATATGGAGAAATACTAAGAAACTCAATACCTCTAATACACTACTTAAACATTGAGATGATGACCTTAGGATCCAATTTTAATAGTCAATATGTGTAATATAAACAATGAACCAAGAAAAGTATAGAATTTGTCCCTCCTTCTAGCACCAGTTCTGTTGAGCATGCAAATAACATGTTGTCAAGGGTTGGTCAACTCACTTGAAATAGGTATATGTTCCCTCTTGAAAGAGAATTTTCTTTCCCCCAAGGTTGATTGCCTGATCTATATCATTCATTGCACTTAAAGATACATTACATATATGAAAGCAATGATTAAATTGAAGCTATAAAAAATATTAGAATACGGTGTAGAAAATAGCTTCAATGCTTTGAATGAATACTAATCTACCCTTCATATAATATAGTTTAAAATAAAATTCAAAGGTTAAAAAGTGAGAGAAAAATAAAAGAAAACAAGTTGATACTTCCCTGAAACTCTAGCTCATATTCGGTAAAGCAACAAACCCAAATTTAAACCAATATCAATCCAATTAGTATTCACATAGCCTTAGGCCCGACATGGTGCAATATTTAGAAGGACGATAGATAGTGAAAAATATTTAGTGCAACCACCATCAGCATGCACATATTGAATGCAATAAATATCAAAGCCTTATATTAAGGATAATTGTTGAGTACATTGTTTTAGGTTTATCAACTTTAATGGATTACAAATAGCAGAAATAAAAAATGATAGCAACATGGTTTAGAAAAACCATGCAACTTAAAAGAGAAAGCAAAAGACTAAAATGGATCCAACTAACAGATGGTTTTTGACCCTTGTAACAGAATAGTGAGCCACTATTTATATAGTATTTTGGCCTTCACTTAGCATTACATGTTGCAATTAATTCTCCTCTCATTTTTAGATGGACTCCTTGAAATTAAATCTTCTACCATACTACGGCCATGATTCCATTGAATGTGCACCATTTTGGCAATGTATCATGATATCTTCATCTCCAGTGAGCCCTGCAAAAACTAGACTTCATTATTTTTTAGATTGCATGATGCTCAAGAACTCTGGAATGACCATGCCTCATTAATCCTTCATTATCCCATAAAATCTGGGTTGATTATTAATTTCTTGCATCTTTTATCTTGCTCGATTGTACTTGCTTTAAAATTCATGACCGCCATCATATTATCTCATTAATTCCACAAAATACGGGTTGATCATTGATTTCCTACATCTTCCACCTTGTTTGGTTGTACCTGCATTGAAATTTTATGCCCGCCATCATCTTTTATACAAAAAAATTGAAAAGCAAATATTAGAACATTAAAATTATAATTAATATTAATTAATTAATTTTCCTAAGGTGTAAACCTTTTATTTTCTATTATCAACTAGTTCTTCTATAGTTTGAACTTTTGATTTTTCCATTATTAATTAATTAATTCTTCTATAGTTTGGAAAATTTGATTTTCAATTATTAATTAATTAATTCTTTTATAGTTTGAACCTTTGATTAATTTGAGTTAATTAGTTCTTTCAATTTTAAAATATCCCTAAGGTTGGATAATTTAATATTGGGGCAAAAATTATATTTAATATTCAATTCCAATGCCCTTCCTTTCATCAAATATGCGCTCAGAAAATCCGAAATGCACTCCCTTAATGTAATTACAATGAAATCTTAAATCCATGAAATCTCATTTTTTAAGCATTTGTTTACACTCCATTTACAAAGGAGCAAGAGAAACTTAAGAATATTCTCTTGAGAGCTCATTTTCTAAGGAAAGCTTGTTTTTTAACACAGTTAAGAATTCAGGACATTCTTGTTTACCCTCCCTTAATTAAAGTACAATGAAATATTAAATCCACAAAGACTCATTTGCACTCATTTTTTAGTGCATTCATTTTCTTAGCACATTTTTTTGGTGCTACATTTACAAGGGAGAAAGAGAAACTTAATAACTTCTCAATTTTACCCAATATTTAGTGCATTCTTGTTTTCACTCATTTTTTAGTGCATTTTCGTTTGTGCTCCATTTACAAAGGAGGAAGAGAAACTTAATTTTCTTTTGAAATATCATTTTCTATCGAATGCTTATTTTTATCACAATTGAGAATTCAACGTATTCTTGTTTGTGCTCCCTTAATGAAAATACAATGAAATCTTAAATCCGTGAAATCTCATTTGCACTCATTTTTTAGCGTATTCTTTTTCTTAGTGCACTTTTTTTGTGCTTAATTTACAAAGGAGCAAGAGAAACTTAAGAACTTCTCCATTTTACCTAATTTTCAGTGCATTTGTACAAATTTGACTTTTCAATGCTTTTCTTTTCATTGTGCCATTTGCAAGGAATTTGGAATCCACCCAATGAAAAGAATATGTTGGAAATTTCTTTCTCTTCCATTGAACTCAGTGAATTTATGAATTTCTCCTTGTCTTTTTATTAGTTCCATAGGTTTTAGAATTCTTGGATATCCACCCAATGAAAATCGGCCAAATGGGTATCCAAATACGATAAGAAAAATTAAAAGTTTTCTCTAGATTATGAGATATTACCTTTAGAATTTCACGGGTTGTAATAGAGAAACTACTATTTCTGGAAAGAATTATCATATGAAAATCTGCACATTTTTCATCATTGTAGAGATATTTTCAAAATATTCCTACCACGATTCGAATATTCAAAAATGTATTTCCCACTCAAAAGATATAATTTCAAATTTACATCAAAATAGGGCAAGATAGTGGAAAATCAAAGAACCCTAAAAATTAAATTTAATTAATTTTTTAACCTTAGGATAAACCTTTGAAAATCAAGATTCTTACATATAAATCCAAAATAATGTCCTTGAAGGGAAAAAATTTAAAATTTTCAATGCAATCCATTTTAAAATGATTGAGGAAAGTAAATTCAACACCTTGATGCAAACAAAATTAAAAAATGGGGGAAGGAGAAATTTAATTTTTCATCCAAAACAAAATTTGAACTTAAAATCAAAAAATTTCAAGAGGAGCCCACAGTCCAAACTAGGGCATGTTGTGCAAGTGCAACAACACTATCCATTCAAGCTGGCACCAAAACCATCTCCACTCTCTTCCACATCATTAAAGGGAAGATGCAGTACAACATCCTTTTGGGATGCCCATGGATTTGGGACATGCAATGTGTCCCTTCCATGTTACATCATTGTATTAAATATGTTCACAATGAATTGGTCCAATGCATCCTTGCTGACAAGACCCATTTGATTTATGCAATATTATTGCTCTTCAACCAGGTCCTATTGTCTACACAATTTGCTCCCACTCCGTGATATTCCCTTAATACCACCTTTCCATCAACCTCATATTCACATACCACACCCAATTTTGGCAACATGCCCTCATATTCCTCACATCCGCCTCCAGTTACTGGTGCTTCCACTAATCTAACATTTTCACACATTCCTTCATCTTCTTCTACGTCATCTTTTTCCCATGCACTATTTTTTCCATTCACCTTTTTAGCTACACCATCACCGACTTCTTCTTCTACCACACCTCCTCTTCTTCATATTACATTGACACCTTCCCCTTGATTTGTGCCTTGTTCTACATTATTACGCATCATTCCTACCACTCCAACCATAGCTTATCGCAAGGATAATTTTGCACTCCCTAATATCGACAAATTGATCGATGCCACAGTAGGGCATAAAATGCTATCACTCATGGATGTTTTTTCTAGTTACAATCAAATTCATGTCTACCTAAATGACCAACATAAAACATCTTTCATGACCCCCTAGGGGACATTTTGTTACAAGGTTATACCCTTCAGTCTTAAAAATTCTAGGGCAACCTATCAACATGCAATGACATACATATTTCATGACTTTATACACAAAACTTTGTAGGATTATGTCGATGGTCTTATTGCCAAATCCAAAACACATGGCCAACATATTGAGGACCTTTTTCAAATCTTTGATCACCTTTCGAAACACAATGTGTGATTAAATCCAAAGAAATGTGTCTTTGGTGTCACCTCAGGCAAAATATTGGATTTTATTGTCTCACAACACAACATATTTTTTGACCCTCAAAAAGTCAATGCTATCATCGATATGCCTCCCCATTCAAATCTTAAGATGCTACCCAACTTGTACAAAAAAATACAATCCATTCAATAATTTATAACCCAACTCTCCAAAAAGTGTCATCTATTCAATCATCTCCTTCAAAAGGGGGTCCCTTTCAAATGGGACAATCAATGTCAAATTATCTTTCAATGTAATTAAATCTTACCTCATGTCTCCACTGATTCTATCACTGTCCCATCCCAACTATCCTTTTTGTTTGTATATATCTGCTATTAATTTTACATTGAGCACACTTCCCACCCAGAAGAATAATATGAACTAAGAACAAGTTGTATACTATATCAGTCACACATTGGTTAGTTACGATATACAAAATGCTTACATGGAAATGCCTTGCTATCGTCTTTGCCACATAAAAGCTATGATATTGCAAGATCAATCACACTACTTATGTAGTCACCCATGATAATCCACTTTATTATATGATAAGTAAGAGTTACCATAATAGGCGCACATCCAAATAGATTATGCTTCTCATGGAATTCAACCTCGAATTCATCATTCAAAAATCCATTGAAGGCCAAGTCATTATTAATCAACTAGCCAAGCACCTTTATCCAATGATACAATGCTACTCATTCAGATTCTTGATTATTCTCTATTTCATAATACTAAAGCTGAAGAACTTGTAAAACCTGAGTCAACTACTGACTTAACCCTTTTCTTCGATGGCTATCACTACTAACATGGAGGGGGTACAAATATAGTCTTCTTTACATCGCAAGGGGAGCCCTTCTCCTTTTATTTAAAGTTAGGCTTTCATTATACCAACAACAATGTTGAGTATGAAGATCTTATCCTTGAACTCAAGCAAGCAATTTCCATGCATATTTGATGTCTAGACATCTTCAACAACTCCCTTCTCATCATCAATCAAATTGAGGGATAATGGCAATATCAATACCTTGTCCTTCAACAAAAAAATCAATTCATTGAACACTTACTTGTTCAATTAAAGTGGTATGATATCATTGCTACTCCACGTTCTACTAGTCATTTTTTTGACACTATGGCTTCTTTAGGTTCCCTCATTTCATAAAATCCATGCTTCGATACAACTAACATGTCCATTCACACCCTATTCCATTCTACCATTTCCACTACTCCACCTTCTCATGATGATGGCATCAATATTATACAATTTCAACTGCATGACGCATGGTTTTACCAGGTCAAAGATTACATCAATATCAGTATCCTCCATCCAAATCTGAATCACACACATAAAAGGACTTTCAAACAATGAGGAATTCACTACACACTGGTTGTAGATATCCATTACAAGTGAAGTCACGATGGCATCCTACTAAGTTGCATTGAACCACACAAGACCCAATGCATTATCCAAGAGGCTCATGATGGCACTTGTGATGGCCACTTTAGTGGTATGGCTATTACCAAACACATTCTACGGTTGGGTTATTATTGGCTCACAATGGAACATGACTATTATGAATACATCAAAAAAATGTGCTAAATGCCAGCACCATGCTAATATTATGCATTTACGTTCTAAGGCTCTTCAACCTATTCAATCAATATGGAAATTTTCTCAATGGTGTTTAGATATTATTGGTAAAATCACCCCTATATCATCCAATAATCACAAATTCATCATCACTACCACAGAATACTTCATGAAATGGATTGAGGCTATCCAGTTGGAAATTTTGAGTAGTTTTGTTGTCATTGATGTCAAGAGTCAATTTCAATGATGTCAAAAGTTAGTGCAAGGAATTGAAAAAATAAGGGTTAAAATATTTATATTTTAAGCCCAAGATTTTTTCTTTAAAGCTTCACATGATTGGTCAAAAAGTTGGCTAAATACCCTAAAGAAAAAAGATAACTAGGCCTAAAGGAAATAATATTATAATATTTATTATTATAATATTAAAGATGTTAAGATAAGAGCTAAGGTTAAAAAGGAAAACACCTAGGCCCAAAGGAAGTAATATTATAATATTTATTATTATAATATTAAGGGTTAAAATAAAAGCCTAAGGTTACTCATAAATTAATCATAATATTCATATTATAATTAATTTATAACATAAATTAATTATAACCCTAAGTAAGGGTTGGGCGCAAATATTAAGTTTTATATTTATTCCCTACCAATGTTCAAGCAAGGTAGGAATATGGTATTTATACCATATGCTTTGAAGACATTAAGAAAGACTCTAAAATTACATATGCAAAGGGCTAACAAATTATTCGATGTGATTTTTGTGAGCAAGGCATAGACAAAGCTTTTTATTTTTAAAAGCTAAAGGTGGTCTGTGGACGCATAAAGGGAAAAGAGTGTGCATCCCTATTACCATCCACTCCGGTGGTCTTGTGGTAAGGCTAGGAAGCATAATACATTGGTGAAATAGAGATCCTGTGTTCGATTCTAGATGGTAGCAGATGAAAGTGTTTTTGTTTCGAATATTTTGTGCTAGCGGAGGTTACAAAAGGTGGGAAGTGCATTGTGGTGGTTTTGTGGACATGCAGCCCAAGTGGTAGCCTAGTCGTGGCTAAGGCGCTAGGCAGACGGTGAATGTGAGTTTGATTTGCATGGAGTGCATTTTGGTGTTTAAGGCGCATGAAATATTTTTGATTAAAGTGGCTAAGGTATGATTAAATTTTTTATTATTTTTGCCATATGTTGGATTAAGAATTGGAGATTATAAGGTGTGTGCAAGGAGTTTTGTTGGTGTAATTTGGTATGTATGTTGGGTTAAGAATTGGATAGAATAAGGTGTATTAAAAGGAATTTATCATTGTAATTTGAAATTTGTTTTGAGTTATAATATTAAAGTGTTTGGAAGGTTAAAATTTGGATTAAAATATTTGATGTTGAGTTGGAGTTAAAAGGAGCCATACTGATATTATTATTTTTCTTAAGTAAGTGAATGATCTATTGATTGGGATTTATTTTTAAGGAAAAGTAATAAGGTGTATTTTAGTCTTGACATTTTATTGTATTTTTAATATGATGAATTATTTGTAGAGGTAAAATATTCTTGTGAATATTTTGAGATAGACTGTTGTTGTCTAATCTAGAATTGGCCAAAGCATTTGGTTGTGAGTAAAACAGGTTTTGAAGATATATCTCCATAAAAAAAAAGGTATGGGCACATCATATTTTGATTGAAGTATTTTTTGATTGAATGTTGTGAAATAAAATGTGGAGTGAAAAGGATTGATTAGTATTGTTGGAAATATTTGAATGAGTTTTTATATGCATGATTGGTGAATGTTTAGAGAATATTGGAGATAGATATTGAATATTATTTGAGTTAGGGTTTGAGACCCACATTGTTCTCTATGTTTGAAGAAGTATAAAAATACTTGTTTAGGGTTTGTGAGAAATTTGTGTTTCATTGATTGAATGATTGAGTGAAGCTTCTTGAGCATTGGTTTTGAGTGATATTGAAAGTGAATGTGCAAACATTAGAATTCATATTTGTGAAAGTGATAGACTTAATGATTGAGTAGAACATATTGAGTTTTTGATAAATTACATCATTATCTATATGTTCCAGAGATCAAAAAAATTATGAATATAATATGTCTAAATTGCTTCAAGTTAAAGGAATTACTTTGAATATTAGATAAAGCAATTGATAGCATTGTGTGCAAGATTTGAGATTGATTGAGCATATCTTGTGAACTGTATTGAGCATGTGGTTGAACAAATTTGAGTAAGCTTTTGTGAAAGCTTAAGGATATATTTGAGTAAGATTTTGTGAAAGCTTAAGGATAGGTTTGTGTAAGCTTTAGTGAAATCCTAAGAATATATTTGAGTAAGCTTTTGTTAAAGCTTAAGGACAGGTTTGAGTAAGCCTTTATGAAAGCTTAAGGATAGGTTTGAGTAAGATTTTGTGAAATCTTAAGGATAGAGTTGGGCAAGTATTTATGAAGACTTGTAGGCAGATTTGAGGTAAGTCTTGGTGAAGACTTATCGGTAGACTTGAGGTAAGTCTTTGTGAATATTTGAGAGTAGATTGAGCAAGTTTTTGAGAGGACTTGAGAGCAGATTTATTGTAAATTTGAGCAATTTTTGATGTTAAAAGGTTTGATGTCTAGTTTTATTGGCATTGATGTCACAAGGTTATATTTTCAAAATGCAAGGAATTGGTTAAAGGAAAAAGGATATAATATTTATTTTAAATATTATATGCCTAAAGAGGCCTAGAAGATTGAAGACCCAAGGTAAGAGAAGCAAGTTTAAATAAAAATTAAAAAATAATATTATATATTATAATATTTTTGTTAAAATGATGAGGTGAAGAAAAACGAGGTCCAAGGGAGCATTAAAAATATATATCCTTGAAAAGACCCATTGAGCATATTATAAAGGAATTAATTTAATTTATTTAAATTAAAATAATTTAACCTATGGTTAAAATTTTAATATAAATAATCAAAAAGGCATCAAAGTTTAAAAACTAAATTTGAATTTGAAAATCGAATTTTGAATGAGCCAACGTGTTAAGCACAAAAGACAAAGTATAAAAAGGAGAACTAATTTTCATTTCCAATTACCTATACTATTCGAATGCCTAAGTTGAAATATAATTCGTGCACTGCATTGTAAAGGTAGAAGAGGATTTTTGTGCAATTTAATTAACAGAGGCATATATTGGTTGAAATATGTATGGAGCACCAAATATATTCCAAGGTGTTGGATAGCACAGATAGTGGTCAAAGGCTTGCGAAGGCGCTTGCATAGTAGAAGTCATCATTTCGAATCCCACGCAATCCATTTTGAAAAGGAGGAAGAAGCATTTTGGTTTTCTTCGAATTCCTACAAAGGCATTAGTAGCAGTGTGTGGACTTAGGTTCATGTGAGGGTGTGTAGCCCAAGTGGAAACTTAGCCTTGGGCTAAGGCATTGTGATGGTAGGTGGTTGCAGGTCCGAGTTTGGGCATAGTCAAATATGTGTGCAATAGTTTTTGAGATGTGGGCCAAATATTATAAGGTAAGCACTTTTTATTTTTATTTACTCTACCAAGGTTTGGAAGGCACAAATGATATAGAGGCCACGTGATAATTTTAAATGCATAGGTGGAATGCATAGGGAGTCATAAGGTTAATTGAAAAATATTTTATATTTTTTTTGCTTAGAAAAATAAATAAAGGATTGGAGTTATAAGGTGTTAACAAAGGAATTTGATTTTTATATGTTGAATGTTATTTTGAAAAGTTTGGAGTTTATAAGGTGTTAATAAAGGAACTTGATTTTTATGTATTGAATATTATTTTGAGAAGTTTGGAGATTATAAGGTGTACTTGAGAATTGATATTTTTGTATGATGAAATAATTATTGAGGAGAATATTTGTGTGGAGATTTTGAGAAACTGTTGCTATCTAAGATTGAAATTAGCAAAGAGGATTTGATGGTTTTGAAGACATATATCCATCAAAGCAAAAGGTATGGGCACATCTCTTTATTTTGAAATATTAGAATGAATGTTGTGAAATACAAGGTGGAGTGAAAATGATTTTTTGATAAGCATTTTTGGAAATATTGAGTGAATTATTATATGCTTCATTGGTGAATGTTTAGAGAACTTTTGAGATAGATATTGAGGACTATTTGAGTTAGGGTTTGAAACCCACTTTGTGCACCTTGTTTGAAGAAGTATGAAAACATTTGTTTAGGGTTTTTGAGCAAGTTGTGCTTCATTGATTGAATGAATGAGTGAAATTCTTGAGCATTGGTTTTGAGTGATATTGAAAGTGATTGTGCAAACTTTAGAAACCAGATTTGTGGAAGTGACAAACTTAATGATTGAGTAGAAAATATTGAGTTTTTGATAGAATACATATTTCTCTATATGTTCTAGAGGTTAAACAAATTTTGAGTAGAATATGTCTAAACTGCTTGAATTTAAAGGAATTACTTTGAAGGTTAGACAAAATAATTGATAACATTGTGTGCAAGATTTGAGATTGATTGAGCATATCCTGTGAGCTATTTTGAGCATGTGTTTGATCATATTTTAGTAAGCTTTTATTAAATATTATGGACAAATTTGAGCAAGCTTTTATGAAAGCTTAAGGATAGAGTTGAGAAAGCTTTTGTGAAATCTTGTAGGTATATTTGAGAAAGCTTTTATGAAATCTTGTAGGTAGATTTGGGCAAGTGTTGGTGAAGACTTGTAGGCAGATTTGAGACAAGTCTTAGTGAAGACTTGAGAGTATAATTGAGGTAAGTCTTTGTGAAGACTTGAGAGCAGAGTTGATTGATTGTTCAAGCTTTATGATTAAGGTTTGGGGTAAATATAAGCATATTTGATGTGTTATTGTATCAATATTTGTGTTAAGGCTTGAGGATAGATTTGAGGATAGATTTTGGTGTAGATTTGAGAGCAAATTTGTGCTAGACCTAAGATAGAGTTAGAGCAGATTTGTACTAGATCAAGGAGAGTGTTTGGTGTAGATTTGAGACAAAGTTGAGAGGAAGCTTTGGAGGTGAAAAAGCAGATGATAGTAGTATCTAGTGTATAGAGATCCATTAGCCAGAGAAGTGAGGATAAACATATTTTGAGTGAGTATACAGGTCTTTTATGGACAGATATCCACAAGCTAGTGCAGTGGGGGTAGTAGTATTCTAGAATATCATTAGTTAGTAGTAGAGGAGAAATATTTCCCATGTGGAGAGATATCCACAAACCAGAGCAAGGGGAAAGAGTTATCCTATGGAGTGTGATCTATGAAGCAGCTGGGAAGATAGATTTATTCTATGGAGAGAGATCCATGAACTAGTTGAGGAGAAAGAGTTCTCCTGGGTCAATTTCCATGAACCAAAGAAAAGGGGAAAGAGTTATCCTATGGAGAGAGATCCACAAATTATAACATTAGGATATTGGTGTCTCCTTTGGATAGAGATCCATAAAAATTGTAATAGGGAAGTGATTCCCAAGAGGATTTGTTGAGAAAATTTAGTAGAAATATTTTCTTTGTGGAGTAGCCCACATTGGGTGAACCACGTTAAATTGGTATCTCTATTATGTGTGATGATTTGTGCATTACTTTGATTACTGATGTTGATATTACCATTGATTATATTGGATAATATTTTTTGAGAAAGAAAAAGTAAAATTTGATCTTATATTGTTCACACCCCCCTCTCAGTATAATCTTGTGTTATTCAATTGGTATCAAAGCGAGTTCCTTCAAAATATTTTAATAGATTTAAGGAAAATATTATAGGAACACAGATGGTATCTCATATTGGATCTTCAACAAATAAGATACCATTGTTTTATGGGAATAATTATGCATTTTAGAGTGTAAGAATGGAGAGTTACTTGATGGCATAAGGATTTGAGATATGATAAGTAGTTGAGGATGGATACACACCTCCAACTAGTCCTCCTATAGATAAATAATGTAAGCTCCTACATATGTATAATGCAAACGAAATGAATACAATATTAAGTGGTTTATGTGAAGCAAAGTTTATAAAATTTATGCATTGCACATCAACAAAAAAATTTTGGGAAAATTTGAAGAAAACACATGAGGAAGACAAAAATGTCAATATGGAAAAATTGCAAAATCACAAGAAAATATTTGAACACTTGAATATGAAGGATGAATAAGACATTGCTACATAATTACTTCATGTGGATGAGGTTGTTAAATATATGCAAGGACTTTGGTTTAAATTTGAAGAATCAGATGTTTGTAAAAAGGTTTTAAGGTCACTCCCTATGAGGTATAGTGAAAAGGTTTCAACCATAGAAGAAACAAGTTATATTGGCACTTTGAATAGGG
The DNA here is from genome assembly GCA_028583015.1 of Wollemia nobilis. NCBI lineage: Eukaryota > Viridiplantae > Streptophyta > Pinopsida > Araucariales > Araucariaceae > Wollemia > Wollemia nobilis. Next base: position 75,110 of record JAQPPZ010013711.1, read on the forward strand.
ATGAGCCACATGGAACTATCATAGCTTATGATGTGAGAATAGGAAAGGATCCTATCCCCAAGAAAGAGGTAGCCTTTAAAGTAGCCAAGAAGACAAAAGATAAGAAGTTAGATTTAAGTGATGAGTCATCTAGTGATGAAGAAGCAAACTATGGGAAAAGTAAAAAGGACTCAAGGAAGCACCGAAGTACAAAAATAGTTAAGTGTTTCAATTGTGGTAAATATGGTCACTATGCATCTAATTTTCTAGAAGTCGAAAGTAGCAGTAGTAAAGAGAAATAGGATCATAAGAACATGGAAGTAGGAAAATATAGGTATCAAAAGAAAAATAGGTATGGATAAAACAAGCATGTGTAGACACTAACATTTGGTCAATCTGATTAGGTGACCAATACAAGGTCCAATTGACACCATATGGCCCCCTTGGGCAACCCTCAGAGTTTTATTAGTGGTCCTAACCACTCATGGAAGGCTCTAACCCACTTTTGGGAGCTTTTGGGCCATGTAGGCATGACCATCCCACCTAGGATGGCCACAGTTTGTGGCCATCCCATCCCATGACAGTGGCAATCTGGTCGTCCTGGGGTGAGACGACCATGAGGTTTGACTTTCAAAAAGTCAAATATGGACAAATGGTATCCAAAAATTACCATTTTCCTTACCTATTCGACCATGCAAGTCAAATAATACAGTATACTTATGAAATGTTGCATGTAAGAGGTCAAATAGAGATATTCTCTTCTCTCTCCAATGCATGCCACCCTAGTGGCCAAGTGGCGCCTCTTGCCCTACATTCCCTCGCATGCCTTCTTGCTCGAAGTATTCCTTTGGCTATAAAGTGGATCAGTTTTCCACACAAGAGAGATAGGATTTTTGAGATATAGCAACAAATTTTTGCCAATATTTCCCCTCGCATTTTTGTGCCCTTTTCCCTTGAAATATCTACCTAGCAAAGGAGGTTTGAAAGTGAACTAGGAGGCATAATTTATATACAAAACTAGATCAATTGAGTGAATTTCAATACCACATTTGATTAAAATACTATTTAGGATGTCCCTAACCAATTCACATAGTAATTGGTGACAAAATAAGTGCATAACTAGTGGCCATCCCACCCCAGGATGGTCCCTAGTCTATGATAGTCCCAACCGACCAACCCAAGATCATGGATTATATGTGCATTATTTCTCTACTATTATTTTTTAGTTATATTATATATTATTATATGAGCATTCTATCCAAATTTCATGCATTTTTGAGCTATATTGAGTGATATATCACATTTTTAGTGTTTTGTAGGGTCTTATGCAAGTCTACGGAGCTCATCTAGATATGCATAGGGATATGTGCCTTATTTTAAAAATATTAACATATGGGTTGTCTTTAAATGTCCTTTTATGTTTTATTTCCAAGTTTCATACATTTTGGATATGTTTAGGGGTAAATATTGCTTACTTTGGGTTTTGTAGGATTTGAAGGTCTACTGTGATTATGCCATGCCATCGGATGTAATTTTGGTTATTTTTTTAGTAATATATTCCCAAAACCATATATTTTACATACCTATGCAATTGCAAGTAATTTGGAGTTTATTTAAATAGGCATCTTGCTTATTCATGTTTTCTAGTCTTTCACTGCCTATGGGAATTGCATGTTTTCACCATACACACTTGCTATTTAAAAATTCTGATTTCTTTATGTGCAGGTGAAGGTTTATACAGTGTAAAAGTAATGAGCACAAGATCATATAAAAACTTGGTGGCATCGTAGGTTTGACCACCTCAATTTTGGGTACGAGGAAAGACATTGGAAGTGCATGTGAGGTTCTTTGAAAGGACTTGATCCTTTGGGCACCCCATAATTTTGTAAAAAATTGTATCAATATTGAGACCTAAATGGTACATATATGTAACAATGGTTTTAAACCATCAAATTAATAGAAAGAAACTTCCTTTTATTTCATTTCTTACAATTTGGTGTCTTTTCCACCCTTGCATGCTTCTGTTTTGTTGCTCATAACACACTAGTGATAGATGCAAATTATTTAGCCACATTAGGTGCACTTTTTTCCCCTACTTAAGTGGTTATGATGGTAAGGCCCTATTCCTATTTATTTTCTAAAGGTTTAACCTTAGTTTTTCTTAGTTTTTGTTATAGGTACTAGTCGTCGTGGCCTAAAACAGCCCTTGGACTGCTCCTTAGCTCACCCTGGGATGGCCATACAACCATCCCACACTAGGAAAGACATAAAATTGGCAGTCATCCCACCCTAGGATGGCCACAAAATAGATAATTTTCTACTTAGATGCTAGAAATAGTAGGTTCCTCGGGCGATAAGGTAGGTTCCTAAACTTTTGGTTTTCTATTACACAGTTAGAAATTACTAAAACTTGATTCTTCTTGCATGATTTATTTTCTAGGAAGGTAGAAAGATAGTTTTATTTTCTTATAAATTCAAAAATAACAAAAAAAAGAAAAAAAATAAAAAATAAGTTAAGTTATGATGCCTTTGTATGGTTTTCTTTCATGTAGGCTACCTAATGGGTAGGCCATCATTTAGGGTTTGCATCTTGTAGGTTTATTTTTATCTAGATTCTTCTTAAAGTAAAATGTAACTTTTGTATGCATTTAGTGAATGATCATTAGATGCTTCATCATTTACTTTATTTGGATTAAAAAAACCACACACACCACGATTCACTTAAACACTAGTGAGGTCGATTTCATCACCATCCACTAGTAGAGTTCAACGAGGTGGCTTTAATCTCCACCCATTGTCTCAAATCCCATGAACCTTGTTATTTTCCAAGGACAGTTCCAATATATGTCATAGCTCATGGTTTATAGCATGTATCTCTCTTTAGAGAGGTATATTGCAAACTACGGGTGAACTGGGTGAGGAACTAGTAGGACCTATGCTCCCTAACCATGTGTGAACTTCATCACCACACATTATAGGTTGGATTACGTGACCATGAATTTCATTTCTAGTTGTTGAGTTGTGAATATACAGGTGAAATCCAATTAAACATAATATTATCATCCAAAAATATTTCAAACACGTGACACAAGGTCGTATTTTACAAACAACACATTTGAAACACACAAAACAATTTAGGGACTCACATATAAAACTTAAAAGAGATAATCACTTGTTTTTATTTAGTGTTTCCTTTATTGTGTGTTGTTTTATTAAGATTTTGTAAATGAGATAATCATATAGGGTTTGGTAGAGATTTCTAATGGTGTGCACCCATAGCCAAGCCCAATAACAAGTAAAATCTATAGAGAGTGGACTAGGAGACATGAGTCATCTCTTCTTTAGCCCCATGGACTTGGTCATACCTCCCTAGCGAGCATCTACTCATCCCAATCCTAAAATAGTAGGGCATGAGCCACACCTACAAGGGAGCCCTATGCGGGACACCCCTATGGGTGATGGACCTTACCTAGGAGAGTGTTCCCAGTATTTAGACACATCACATGCCTTATTTAATGAAAAGAAATAGCGCATTGAGGCATAAATAGATAGAGTGATGTCATGCATCCACAACCTGATAGTTCTAACATGCCTATTCATAGGCTAGAGAATGAATTCACACATTGGGTAGAGTAGGTTAATCCCACCTTGCCTCTACATTGCCTTGATAGGGTCCAACAGCCTAGGCAACCTAATGAGTATGATACTCGTTGCTCAAGGTGAGCTAACTCTGCCCTTCCCTTCCTCAACCATGAAGGAAGGCATGAGAAAATCCCTAATTATCCTTAAGAGTAGTATATCGCACATGTATGATTTACCTCTATGCCCGTTGAGTACAATGAGCATATGCTCAGGCCCAAACCTCAATTCAATGTGACTAACCTCGATTGAGGGAAGTGCATGATAGATATCATAGATAATATTGAATGAGGTCAGCCTTAGGGTGAGACTCCTAGGCCTCATAGGCCCCACACAATATAACATATCAATAAAGTGGTTGCAAGATATGCAAAATGCCAAGCATAGTTCAAGCAACTTCAGCGAGACAAAGAGCAACTAGACCGCTTGCATCAGCTTGAGAAAGAAAGAATCAAATGGCAGACCAACAAGATGTTCCAAATGACTTTATGTGAGAGGGTTCCTATCCCTAAGACACATGGATAGAAAGTCCACCCAAGGCAACCCACACTCATTTGATATAGGTCTCCTAGAAATTATCCAATGTTTCCTCTACAACCTCCTAGGCCATATCAAGACTTGCCTCCTAGGCCAAACATAGGGCACC